>JAJIBD010032393.1:0-21639 GCA_021461705.1 Cryptotis parvus
CAAAACTGCTGGATTCTGGCCTCTTTCTCTGTCCGCCAGCCGCTGATCCCCTGGGACAGAAGGGGATCCCTGACCCTGCTCCCAGATTTTGTCGGGGAACTCCGCGCTCTCCGACAAGTGGAGGTCACACTGAGATCTCCTGTTCTGCTCCGGATTTTGTCAGGGAACCCAGCATTCTCTGACACTCTAGAGCAATTATTCTTCTTTAAATATTCTTTCCACTTTTTAAAATTAAAGCACTGTGATTTACAAGTTATTCACAGTTGAGTTTTTAGACTTACAATATTGCAGCACGGTCCCACTACCAGTGTCAACTTCCCTCCACCACCCAGCTGCTGCAGGTCACTCCCCACCCCTACCCATCCTGCCCTTTTGACAGGTACCTTTCTAACTTTGGTTGTTAAACATTTGGGTCTCTTCGTTTCAGTGTTGTCTCTGGATATTTGATTCTAAAAGTATTGATTTATTAACTTTAGGGAGTGTTCTATAGCCTTTAGTTCTATGGTTCTATAGTTTGTTGAAAAATATGTCCCTTTTTATCTAGAAAAATGACCAAGCACTTATACACACAAATTCATGCTATAATTATAAAGGATTGAAATATTTCTCTAATACATCTTGGATAGAATGTTCCTGGAACCTCCAATAAAATTTCTTCCTTGAAGCCCCTTTTATTTTTCTTAAATATTTTATTATACACCGTGAGATACACAATTACAAAGATGTTCATAAGATGTTCATATTTGGGTTTTGGTCATACAGTGTTCCAGCACCCATCCCTCCACCAGTGCCCATTTCTCACCACCAATGTCCCCCGATTCCCTCCACCCTCCCCCCTTGCCTGCCTCTATGGCAGGTTCTTTATTTCTTTCTCTTTCTTTTCTATCTCTTTCTCTTTTCCTTCCCTTCCACATTGTGGATTACAGTACATACATTAAAATGATGTCATGTGTATCTTTTTGCCTGTATTTAATGCTCAGTTCTAGGTTGGTATTACACTTTCAAAAATTATTGGCACACTGTTTGGCCTCCCAAGCAAGCAAGCATGGCTCCCTGATAACTCAAAGGCAACTGAAATACAAACTACCGTGAAGTAGATGAGACTTGTGAAGGCTTGGAGAAATATTTAACTGATACTAATATTAGACTTTGGTACAGAGACAAGCCATCTTGGAACCCCCCTTTTCTACCCTATAAAGGCTTTTCCAGGCAGATCTTGGCTCAAGACATTAGCATATAAAAGAGCCTAGGTGAGGTGCTGGGAGAAATTACCTGAGGGCATTTGACCCTCCCTGCTTTCCATAATAGTGGGAGGGAGGTCTGAGTTGCAGGGGTATAAAACTAGCCTGCTTCCTCTCTCGCTCTCTTTTTTGGGCTCTCTCTTTGTGAGCTCGCACCCTTCTTGGGAGTCTTGTCTTTGTCTCCTCTTTACAGGACCTTTACACGTGGTGGCCGCCATTTTGGCCTACACGTGGCTGGGGTTCTAGCCAGGAATCCTAAGCACAGGGTTTTTCCTATTGTTGATTTGTATGCCTGAACCTGTGATAAGTAAAGCCTTTTAAAACTGCATCGGATTCCTGAGTCTTCATCCATTCTCCACTGGCTTTGGAGGTAGAAGGGAACTCCCTTCCCAGCACTGTTGGGGACCCCAGCAGCATCCCTGACACTGTTCCATTCTCTGTCTTACCTAGCCTCCTGATTCCCACACGTTTGTGATAATTTCCACCTTTGACAAGACCTCCTGATCCATGCTTCACCTGACCTTGGATATTGGTCTCATAATATCATATGTACATATATATATATATATATATATATATATATATATATATATATATTTATGTCATGCAAATAAATGCAGTCATTCTATATCTGTCTCTCTCTCCTTCTGGCTAATTTCACTCAACATGATCCTCTCCATGTCCATCCATTTACAGGCAAATTTTATAACTTCATTTTCCCTAACAGCTGCATAGTATTCCATTGTGTAGATGTACCAAAGCTTCTTTATCCAGTCATCGATTCTCAGACACTCTGGTTATTTCCAGATTCTGGCTATTGTGAATAATGCTGCTATGAACATAAAAGTAGGGATGGTATTTCCACTGTTGAAGCCCCTTTTAAATGTCAGTTTTTTTCAACCAAACTTTGGACAGAAGCATCAAAACAGAAAAAAAACTAATGTTCATCTTTTCTGTAATCGTGACTAAGCAGACATCTACATTCAGCCTTACCAACATTTCTTCTTCCCTCTCGCCTCACCCATAGCTGCCTCTCTGCAGCTCCTAGTTCCATTTTCATTTACTCTTTTCTCACCCAGGACTCCTCCCTGACCATGGCAGTAGTCACGTACTAGGTTTTACCGGCCTCCATTCTCTCTGATCCACTCTGTTCTAAATTTCTGCCACAAGAGTTATCTCTCCAAAGGCCAATTTGTTTTTCTTATTTTTGATTATTGTTGTTTATTTTGATTATTGTTATTGCTACTTTGTTTTATATTTGAGGTCAGCTAAAATGCAGTTGAATATTTTGCGGTACAGACTCAAATAGACCTTTATTGCATTCAGAACCCAGCCTTGTTCTTCCTAACCATGTGATGCTGGACATGCTGCTTGACCTTTTCCAAAGTTTCCACTTCCTTATCTCTCAAATGAGGACAATAGTACAATTTAAGGACTGCCATAGGGATTAATGAGACAATGCATGAAAGTGATTAAAGGATATAAAGACATAGTAATTCTCAATAAATATTTCCTGGATACATTAAATATTTAGCTGGGTTGGGGGAGTTAATTATATGCTTTAACTAATTCTGTGTTCTTTGTTCCTTCCTTTCAAGTTCTCTTCTGCTGAATCAAATCTTCACTAATCCTATAGTCAGATATGATCATTCCTGTTTCTTAACTCCTCAGATTTTTCATGTTAGTTAATAGGACAGTAGAGCATAATGGTAAAAATTCTGTAGCCAGAATTAGGAACCTGAATTCTGACTCCATCACTTAAAGTTCTATGACCCTGGGAGAGTGTAAATCCCTACTTAGGTTTTGTTTTTCTTGTCTGTAAATTAGATATGAAAAATATTGTGTATTACAAAGGCTTTTTATGAGACCAGATGTAACTAATTCCTTATAAACAAGCATAACAGTAGAGAAAGGACTAGAAGGGGATAGGAACACACCAACAGGGAGAAGGTATTGACTAAAGATGGGCATAAAGGAACTTTGTGCACTGAGGAGTATTCGAAAATGGACTGTGAAAGTAAATAAAGAAATAGCAGGGGTGTAATTTTAGTAGATTATAACATACTTTCATAACCGTATACATTTACTGCTATGTATCAAACCATATCCTTAAGATGGGTGAATTTATGGTATTTAAAGTACATCTCAGTGAAGCTGTTGCAAACCTGTGAAAGAGTATACAGTATATGGGGAAGGTACCCAGTGTAGTAGGCACATGCTAAGGACACATTTTCTGTTAAGCTGATATTATTTTCTTCAGCCACATAAGTTATTTATGATTCTTTACAGATTGTTCATAGTATCTCCCTTTTCTTTATCTCAGTCCTTTTCAAACTCTCCACTGGTTCGGGTTGATGCTTTCAGAGTTTGTGTGTGTGTGTGTGTGTGTGTGTGTGTGTGTGTGTGTGTGTGTGTTTGTGTGTATCACTTGATCACTTGACATCCTGTTATTCGTCGATTTGCTTGAGCGGGCGCCAGTAACATTTCCATTTGACCCTATCACGTGCCAGTGTAGCCCAATGGCATCCGGGTTGCTTCAGGAATTCAAAGAACCTCAACCCGTTCATTCGGGGACTTGATGAAGAAGTCTGACCATCTTGTAGGTGGCGGCCACGTGATCTTTTGACATCCGTGGGATCCAGTCAGTAACGGCTCTAGTCCAGCGGTCGTCTCCAAATCGCATTACATGAGCAGCCTATCTGATTTTCGATGCCTTGGCAAACGAGACAGCATCCCAGACTCTGCAACAGTGACGGAGGTTGGAGCTCCGGATTCCTTCTTTCACTTGAGTGAGGGCATGATATTCCAAGCATAGCTCTTTGGATTCCTCTTCGGGGAGACCTGAATAGCATTCTCATCCTGCTTTCGTAGGGCCCAGGTCTCTGAGGCGTATGTTAATACAGGGAGAATGGTGGAGTCAAAGACATGTTCCCAGACCCGGAGGTTCTTTGTCTTTTTAGCTATTTCTTCGATGCCTTTGAAGGCATTCCATGCCGCTCTCTTTCCTCCTGCGCAGCTCAGGTTTTAGGTCATTCATCATGTTGACTTCTCGACCTAGGTACACATAACTGCTGCATTCAGAGATGTTTGTTCCATTGAGAGTGAATGGGGCCTCTGGAACTAGTTCATTTTTCATGAACATAGTTTTGCTGAGATTCAGCTGTAGACCTATCTTTCCACATTCTCGGTCGAAGTCAGCCAGCATTTGTGCCGCTTGGCTAATGTTTGGTGTTATTAGAATGATGTCATCAGTGAATTGGAGGTGGTGTAGTTGCCGACTGTCTATCTTCACTCCCATTCCTTTTCATTCTAATTGTCGCATGATGTTCTCAAGGGTGGCGCTGAAGAGTTTTGGTGAAATGGTATCACCCTTCTGAACCCCTCTTTTGACATTGATGATCAGCTCAAGATGGCTGCGGCCTGAGGTGGCTGCGGGGCGGCACGGGAAGTGGCTAGGCGCAGTGATGGCAGAGGTGGGAGCTGGGCAGTGAGCAGAGCCCCGACTTGGTCCGTGGCAGCATGGAGAGCGGCAGGAACAGCCGTGCGGGTGCCCGTGGCATGGCCTAGCTTCGCAGGGCGCCGCGGACAATAGCGCCTAGGCATGCCACGGGGCAAGGCGGGGGACCCAGCGCGGGTCCAGGACTGGCCATGCGGGCAGTGTGGCATGACTGTGGCGAGCGGTGACAGAGAGGTCGAGGAGCCCCTCGGCTTGTGGCCCCCATTCCTGGGAGAGACTCGGTGGGGCCTCAGACCCGACCACAGGGCGACACGATTATGGACACCTGGCGGTCATCTTTCTTTACCATCTTTACTGCCGCCGTGTTTGCTGCGCTCATCAAGGACCGCCAGTGGGACCACCAGGGGCACAGGCCATGTGTCCTCCGGCTACATGGAGTGACTGAGGGTACAACGTGCTTGTCAGGGCAGAGAGCGACATCACACTCAGCGATGCTCAGGGGTTACTCCTGGCTCTGCATTCAGGAATTACTCCTGGCAATGCTTAGCCCAGCAAGCTAAGAGTATACCGCCCGCACGGCAGAGCCCGGCAAGCTGTCCGATGCGTATTCAATATGCCAAACCAGTAATAAATATATACATATATACATATATATATATACACACACAATATATATGACTGAGTCAGACATGGGGGCAGAGCTGCTACTGGCTCTCACTGTGCCCAGCTGCTCATGAGGTGCCCAGGAGGGATGGCAGGTTCTAGCCCTGGCCCGCCACCCCAGCAGAGCCTCACAACAAGCCAGACGACCCCCACTCCATGAGGGCCTCCATTTTCCACATCTGGACTTCCCCCTCGTCAGAACTCCACCCCAGCAGACCAGCCTATCATAGCCCTGCTCCGTGCGGCCGCAAGTGGCCGCGCAGTTCATCAATAAATGCTGGATTTTGAGATGACTACAAGAGTGTGCTGCCCGCATGGCAGAGCCTGGCAAGCTACCAGTGTCCGTATTTGATATGCAAGATACCAGTAACAATTATAGACCTCATTCCCATGACCTGATGGAATGGTTTGAGGCTTTTTATGTTCCTGGAGCAAGCAGGTGTCCTTGGGCTCTACTTGCATGAGACAGGACATATGGAGATGTTACTGGTGCCCGCTCGAGCAAATCGATGATGAATGGGAAGACAGTGAAACAGTGATATATGACTGATTTGCACATTTAAATGACCAGTTTTACATCTATACATAATAGTGATATATAATGATTTGATATTGAATATAGTATTTGAATACTATGGATCATTGTTTTTGAGATCCATGGTTATGGTTTTTATGTTAATTTATGCAGCCTTAAGTCTTAACTTCTCTAAGCCTAATTTTTATGATCATACCTAAATTATGCCATGTGTAGAGTTAAAATACTATAATATTAACATTTTAGGGTCTGGTATCCCCAGGATGTCAAAGCTATATTCATGTTACTTGAATATTTACCCTTCAAATCTTCAACAAGATTCACTTCAAAGTGAATAACTTATTTAAATAACTTATAACACTGCTTGGGTAACAGTGTTCCAGTAACTACAATTTCCAACAGAAAATTGTGAGTATGATTTACAGTCTTCCATGAAAAAGACAGGGATACTTTGTCTTGTTTTTAAAAATAATATTAAAAATGAGAGAGATGAGAAAATTATCATTAGGAATCATTGAAAAGCAAAACTACAATATTATTCGGTCCAGAAAAGATACAGCCACATCTTTTTTATTTCTATTCACTTCCCCAAGAGGGGAAGTTGTTGGCAAGGCAATCTCAGTACATTATCATTGAAAACAATTATACGTTCCTGCATGTTTTTCTTTTTTCTTAATTTTTTGGTATCTTTTAATTGAATCACCATTATACACACAGTTACCACAGAATGTACCAATACCCATCCCTTAACCTGTATACATTTCCCACCACCATTGCCCCCAGTTTCCCTCCTGCCACCCTCCCCATTCCCTTTCCCTTCCCTAGCCTTGCCTCTATGGCAGGTACTTTTATTCTCTCTCTCTCTCTCTCTCTCTCTCTCTCTTACTTCTGGGCATTATGATTTGCAATAGAGGAACAGAGAGGTTATCATTTACCTATTTTTAGCACTAGTTGTTAGCCAAAGTGATCATTTCCAACTATCATTGTCAGAGTGTGACCTTCTCTAGCCTAATTGCCCACCCCCACCCTTCCACCTGTGGCAAGCTTCTGTCTATTGACTAGTCCTTCTGGTCCTTGTTTCTACTGTCCATTAGTACTAGTCTCATATTACACTTTTTATGTCCCAAGATGAATGCAATCATTCTGTCTCTCTCCTCTTCATTCATTTCACTCAGCACAGCACTCTACATATATGTCCATTTATAAGCAAGTCTTCCTTTCATGACTATATTTTCCTGTTGGCTGCATAGTATTCTATTGTATAGATATACCATAGTTTCTTTCTTTCTCTTATTTAATTGAATCATCGTGTGATGGGCCATTCATTATAAAGATGTTCATGATATACTATAGTTTCTTTATCCAGTTGTCTGTTCTCAGGCCTCGGGTTGTTTCAGATCTGGCTATTGTAAATAGTGTTACAATAAACATAAAAGTACAGATGGTGTTTCTGCTGTGTGTTTCGGGCCTCCAAGCTGTATTTGCAGTAAGTGGTATTTTGGGTCCAATGGGAGCTCAATGTCTAGTTTTATGAGGAATGACCATGTTGTTTTCCCAAAAAGGCTAGACCAGTCAGCATTCTCACAATAATGAATGAAGTTCCTTTCTCCCCCTAGTTGCACCAACACTGGTAATATTTGTTCTTTTGGATGTGCCAGCCTCTGTGGTGTGGGATGATGTCTCATGTTGTTTTGATTTGCATCTCCCAGATGATTAGTGATGTAGAGATTTTATTATGTGTCTTTTGGCCATTTGGAAGAAATTTCTGTTCATTTCTTCTCCCCATTTTTTTTGGTGGGTTTTTGGACGTTTTCTTCTTGTAAAATTCTACCAATGCCTTATATATTTTTGATATTAACCCCTTATTGGGTTATTTACCCAATACCCTTATTAGATGGTCATTAGGTAAATAGCCTTTCCATATATTTTTACTAAATAAAGGTTAATATCTGCTAAACGTTGTTTGAAAAAAAAGAGCAGAGATCAGATCAGTCCTAGAATGAACCAGTAGTTAAGCATCTTTCCAGTTCAGTAAGATTCTTGTGTTAGCCTGATGTAGAGTGTTTAAAAACAAAAAAGGAACAAGTATAAAAATAATTCAAGGTATTAAATATTGCTTATGTCCTGCATGAGTGGAACATTTTCTGTGTGCTTCAACCACAGCACACAGAAATGTAAAAGGGAATAGGACAGAAAAGATAAATATTTAAGATTTTCTCTACCTTGAAAGTTTGGGGAGGAAAATTAACTTAGGAGAGGTTTGCAGATACAATATAGTAGAATTTTCTGATCTATCAAGAAGTGAAAAAAATTATGATAGGTAAAGGGAATAAACATAATTGGGGCTAGAAGGACAATACAGTGAGCTGGTGCTTGCCTTGCAAGCAGATGATTCGAATTTGATCTCCAGCATCATACATATATGAGCACTGCCAGGAGTGATAACTAAGGGCAGAGCTAGGAGTTAGCCCCCTGAGCACTATCAGGTATGATCACAAAACAGAATCAAAATTAAGTAACGCACTTTTGGGTGTTATCTGGGGGTGGAGGTTTGAGCCTCCAAAGAGGTGCTCAAGGGGCACTCTTGGCGGGATCCAACCAGGGTTGGCTGCATCCATGGCATGTTCCTTGACGGGATCCAACCAGGGTTGGCTGCATGCATGGCATGTTCCTTGACCCTATACTATATCTCCTTTTACTTTGGGTACTTTCACAGTAAGTGAAACCAGCAAGAGTATGACCAGCATCAGGTCTGAAAACAGAATCTCTCGTTCACCTGTATTGCACAAATCTGCTTTTAAAATCATATTTTAAGCATAAAGACTTTGGAATTGCTGATGTTTACACAACCACACCAATTCATTCAGTTTTCCATCTGCCATTGTTTCAGTTCTTTAATCATGGGGATTCCTAAAATATCTAATATGTTACTCAGACTGGATATTTTTATTTCCTTTTTTAAAAGCCCAAATTACTTCCTTTGTTGCTCCTACAGGGACAATGATAGCAGTTAGAAAAGATGCATCCACATCTCCTATCAGAACAGGAAGCCAAAAGGAACGTGTAACCACAGCCGTATCATCATTAAAACCAGACACCAACAGGTAAGCATGGAGGATGTTTTTGCTTTACATTCTCCAGAGAAAAGCATTTACTGAGATTTGTTTAATTAGGAATGGGGAAAGCTTGACAATTCTTAATGGATCTTACTCAGCGGAGAGGCCCTTATGTGAAAGTGTCTAAATTTGATGGGGTTAAAGTATGCAGTGAGAAAATATACTCAGCAGTATGTCCTTCCCAGTTTATCATAGAATGGTTATATGTGTATGCCATAAATTTAACAGAGTTAATTAATACATTAATTTAAATTGCAGTGGTTTTTGTACTATAGTTTTTAGGGATTTTTGTTTAGGGGCCATACCCTGCAGTGTTCAGGGCTTTTTTTCTGGCTCTGTGCTCAGGGATCACTCCTGGCAGTTCTTGGGGACCCTTTTGTGGTACCAGAGATGGAACTAGGGATGATTGCATGCAAAGTAAGTGCTTTAATATCTTTACTGCTGTTTGTGGACTGTCAGTATTTACTTATGTGAGAGACATTTAAAACGTTTTAAAAATGTTGTTCTATTTTTTTGGGGTCCCCACCCAGCAATGCGCCAGAGCTACTCCCAGCTCTGTGCTAGAGGGTTTCTCATGGCAGTGCTCAGGGACCATTTGGTGCCAGGGATCAAACCCAGGCCTCCTTAATGCAAAGCATAGACTCTAGCCCTTCAAACTACCTCTCAGTACCTAAAGAGTCAACAGTGTACATACTCAGCCAACTGAGTATGGCCTAGAAACCAAAACAAAAGCTTCTCTGGAGTCAAGAGAATAATAATTATTAAAATCTGTTCTTTCTAGGGGCCAGGGGATGTGGCTTGATTGGTAGAGCACATACCTTTTGTGTATGAGACCCTGGGTTTGATCCCCCGGCATTGAATAACCCACTATTTTTTGGTAATATTTTATTATACCACCATGAAATATACAATTCAAAGATGTTCGTGTTTGGTGGTTTTCAATCATACAGTGTTCTAGCACCCATCCCTCCACCAGTGCCCATTTCCTACCACCAATGTCCCCCGATTCCCTCCCCCTCCCTGGCCTGCCTCTATGGCAGGTTATTTATCTCTTTTCTCTCTTTCTCTTTCTCTCTCTCTTCCTTCTCTTCCACATTGTAGCTTGCAAGACATATATTTAGAGGTTATCATGTATATCCCTGTGCCTATATTCAATGATCAGTTCTAGACTGGTATTATCGTTTTCTTTTTAAAATTTTTTTATTATACCACCGTGGAGACATACAATTACAAAGGTGTTCATAATTGGTTCTTGGTAACACAGTATTCCAGCAGCCCTCCCTCCACCAGTGCCCCATTCCCACCACCAGTGTACCCACACCCTCTTCCGCCAACCCCCAGGCTGCCTCAATAGCAGGCAGCCCCGTTTCCCTCTCTTTCACTGCTTCTCTGTCTCTGCATCTCTCTCCCTCTTCTTTTAGGCATTGCAGCTAGCCCTGCAGATATTTAGAGTTTATCATTTAAGTCTCTTTGTGTATATTCAGTGGTGAGTTCTAGTCTGGCATTACCATTTCCCACACTTAGTAAAACACTGGTATCTATTTATATCCCATTAGAGAATGCAGTCATTCTATATCTGTCTTTTTCCTTCTGACTAATTTCACTCAGCATGATAGTCTCCATGTCCATCCATTTGCAGGTAAATGTCATAATTTCATCTTTTCTGACAGCTGCATAGTATTCCATATTGTAGCTGTACCACAGTTTCTTTAGCCAGTCCTCTGTTCTCGGGCACTTAGGTTGTTTCCAGATTCTAGCTATAGTGAATAGCGCAGCAATGAACAACAGTACAGATAGTGCTTCTGCCATGTGTTTTTGGGTCTGTAGTGTATATTCTCAGAAGTGATATTGCTGGATCAAATGGAAGCTCAATATCTAGTTTATGGAGGAATGCCCATATTGTTTTCCAAAAGGGCTGGACCAGTCGGCACTCCCACCAACAGTGGATGAGAGTCCCTTTTTTCCCGCAGATCCACGCCAGCACCAGTTGTTCTCGCTGTTTTGGATGTGTGCCAGTCTCTGTGGTGTGAGATGGTACCTAGTTGTTGTTTTTATTTGCATCTCCCTGATTCATTAATGATGAAGAGCACTTTTTCATATGTCTCTTGGCCCGTCGAACTTCTTTTTTTGGAAGTTTCTGTTTCTTCTCCTCGCTTTTTTGATGGGGTTGGCTGTTTTTTTCTTGTGAAGTGCTACCAGTGCCTGATATATCCTGGATATTAACCCCTTGTCAGACGGGTATTGGGTGAATATTCTTTCCCACTCTGTGGATTATCTTTGTATTGTGGTCACCGTTTCTTTTGAGGTGCAGAAACTTTTCAATTTTATATAATCCCATTTGCTTATCTTTGCTTCCATTTGCTTGGTCAGTGGTGTTTCATCTTTGAAGATGCTTTTAGTTTTCGATGTTGTAGAGCATTTTTCCTATGTTTTCTTCGATGTACCTTATAGATTCATGTCTGATGTTGAGATCTATAATCCATTTTGATTTGACTGCATGGCATTAGAAGTAGGTCTAAGTTCATTTTTTAACACATAGCTGCCCAGTTTTTCCCATTTGTTGAAGAGGCTTTCTTTTTGCTCCACTTAATATCTTTTGCTCCTTTATCAAAGTTTAAGTGATTGTATATTTGAGAGAGCGTTTCAGGATATTCATTTTTCTTCCATAGGTCTACGGGTCTGTCTCTATACCAATACCACACTGTCTTAATTACAACTGCTTTGTAGTAGAGTTTGAGGTTGGGGAAAGTGATACCTCCAATATTCTTTTACCAAGGATTGTTTAGCTATTCGTGGGGGGTTATTATTCCATACAAATTCTCAGGAGTATTTATTCAATTTCTTTGAAGAACATCATGGGTATCTTTATAGGGACTGCATTGAATCTGTATAAAGCTCTAGGAAGTATTACCATTTTGACAATGTTAATCCTTCGAATCCATGAGCAGGGAATGTGTCTCCATTTCCTCAGGTCCTCTTTTATTTCCTGAAGTAATGTTTTTGTAGTTTTCTATGTAGAGATCCTTTACATTCTTTGTCAAACTGATCCCTAGGTATTTGATTGGTATTATCATTTTTATCAATTATTAGCACACTGTTCCCTTCTCTGTCTTATCTAACCTCTGACTCCCACACACTTGCAGTTGATTCCACCTATTTGCAAGACCTCCTAATCCATGCTTTGCCTGGCCTTGGATATTGGTATCATACTATTTTATATCACACAAATAAATGCAGTCATTCTATATCTGTCCTTTTTTCTTCTGGCTAATTTCACTCAACATGATCCTTTCCATGACCATCCGTTTTTGTAGGCAAATTTCATGACTTCGTTTTTCCTAACAGCTGCACAGTATCCCATGTGTAGATGTACCAAAGTTTCCTTATCCAGTCATCAGTTCTCGGGCACTCTGGTTGTTTCCAGATTCTGGCTGTTGTGAACAGTGCTGCTATGAGCAAAAAAAATGCAAATGTTTCTGCTGTGTGTTTTTGGCTTCCCAGGGTATATTCCCAGGAGTGGCATGGCGGGGTTAAATGGGAGCTCAATTTCTAGTTTTTGGAGGAATGTCCATATTGTTTGCTAAAAAGGCTGCACCAGCGGAGCGATAGCACAACAGGTAAGGCATTTGCCTTGCACGTGACCAACCCAGGTTTAATATCCGGCATCCCCCAAGCACCACCAGGAGTAACTCCTGAGTGGAGGAAAAGGCTCTACCAGTCGACCTCCCACCAACAATGGATGAGAGTCTCTTTGTTCCCGCATCCACGTAAGCTCCTAGTTGTTCTTGCTCTTTTCTATGTGTGGCAATCTCTGTGGTGTAAGATGATACCTCATTGTTTTTTGCATTTGCATCTCCTGATGATTAGTGAGATGATGAGTTTTATTTTTTCATATGTCTTTTGGCCATTTGGACTTTTTTTTTTTTTTTTTTGGGTCACACCCAGCAACACTTGGGTTACTCCTGGTTCTTCGCTCAGAAATTACTCTGACGGTGCTCAGGGACCATATGGAATGCTGGAGATGGAACCCGGGTCAGCCACATGCAAGGCAAATGCCCTACCTGCTACGCTATCGCTCTGGCCCTGCCATTTTGAATTTCTTCTTTGTCGAGTGTCACCTCCACTGCAATTCAAAATTATCCCATCTAATAATCCAATTCCTGTATTAAAGTTTTAGGGTGACTAAGTTAATGCTCTCTAAAGGCTTGATTTATGTTTTCTTGAAGATGTGATTATTTGAATACTTAAATGACTAGCTGCTTCTCACAAAGCTTAACAGTAGAAAATCTAATAAACCCATCCCAAAAATGAGTAGAGGATAAGAATAGATACTTCCAGGGACCAAAGCTATATAGCAGGTAGATTTGCCTTACACTTGGCTCATCAAGGTTCAATTGCCGGCATCCCATATCTTCCCAGAGCACCACCAGTAATAATTCCTGAGTGCAGAGCCAGGAGTAACCCCTGAGCTTCACCAGTTGTCACCCAAAAGAAAAGAAAAAAAGACACGTCCTCAAAGAAGACATACAGATGCCTAATAGGCATATGAAAAGTGTTCATTGCTTTTGTGTTTAGGAAAATGGAAAAAGAATAGTAAGGTATAATCTCACTGAAGGGACATATCAAAATGGGATATATCAAAAATATTGAAAGCAGCCAGTGATAGCAGTAGATAGGAACCATTTTTCAGTTTTGGTAAAAATGTGGCATTGTTGTCTGGTTCAACTTATATAGAAGCAGTATGGAGATTTTTGAAAATTGTAAGACTGGAACTCCTCTATGACCCAGAAGTTTCATTTTGTGGCTTCTAACCTCAGGATCACAAAAGCATTCATTTAAGAGGATACATGTATACTTAAGTTCATTGCAGCATTAATCACAATATCAGGATAAGATCCAAAAGTTATATGGACCAAGAACTTGTAGTACATGTACATCTTGAATATGATGCTGCTGTAGGAAAGAGAAATCATGTAGTTTGCAGCAAATGAATGGAATTGGAGTATATCGATTAAGTGAAAGGAAGCAGAGGGAGGAGGACAGATATTGGATGGCCTCACTCATCTGTGGAATCACTTGTATCACTGTATCACTTGTCTTCCCGATGTTAATCAATTTGCTCACGCAGGCACCAGTAACATCTCTGTATGTCCTGTTGCATGCTAGTGTAGCCAAGGACATCTGCTCCCTCCAAGAACACGAAGAGCCTCAGACCATTCGTCAGGTCATGGGAATGTGTTCTATAACTGCTACTCATTTTTGGTATATCAAATACAACAAGGGTAGCTTGCCAGGCTCTTCCATGTGGATGGTATACTCTAAGTAGTAGGCTCTCAGTTCATGCAAAAGGGAGAGATGGGCTTTTCTTGGGTGGAGCTCTGATGAATGGAGTCCGGATGTTGAAAATGTGGCCTTCGTGGTATGGGTGCTGGCTTCTTGCAAGGCTTATTGGGATGGTGGGCTAGGGCTAGAATCCACCTTCCCTCCCAGATACCTCATGATCAGCTGAGCACAGGAGAGCCTGTAGCAGCTCTGCCTCGTGTATCTTGGTGTCTGTGGAATGCAGAGTCAAATTAAGGACATAGATGAAACTGAACAATGACCAACCTTGACATTAGAGTACAGAACTAATTACCAACAGTGGGGTGGGGGGTGGGGGGTAAAGACCATAGAAGAGAAAGAGGGACAGTGGTAAAGGGTTGTAGGCATTTGGTGGTGGGGTGAGGTAGTAATTCAGTATATCAATACTGTGCATTTTAACACTATTGTAACTTCCTAAACATAACAGATTTTTTTTTTAAAAAATTACATGTGGAAAAAATTAAGAAGCTAGAGTATGGCTCAGTATTAGAGCATTGCCTCATGTGGGAGGCCCTAAGTTTGATTCCCAGCACAAACACACACGTGCACTTTGAGTCTTGCTACAATTTGCAACCATAGGAGAACATAAATATGGACAGAGGGGCTAAGAGATAGTGCAGAGGTTAATGCACTTGCCTGACCTGCAGTTGATCATTATTCAGCCCCCGGCATAGCACATGGTACCCTGAGTACTGCCAGGAGTGATCCTTAAGCACAGAGCCAGGAGCAAACTCTGAGCACCTCCAAGTGTGACCCTCCAATCCCCTAAATTAATGAATTAAATACATAAATAAAATGACTTTATGAAATGAATATGGTTGAGGGGGCTTCATAATCTTAAAGAACATTTGAAAATTGACTCTAGCCGAGAGAATAATAATGGCTGTCGTCCATCAGGCATCTACTATGAGCCCAGCACAGTGCCGTGCCCCTTTGATGCATCATTTAGGCTTTGTCACAGCCTGTGAGACACTACCTATTCTAGTTTGAAAGTTCATTTCAGATTTACTCATTTTAAAAATTACAGCCATATGAGATGATATTACTGGCCTCATTTTAAAATTTCAGGGAAGAAGGTTCAGGGAAGTTGTTTCATCGAAGCCACAGAGCAAATGGAGCAGCACTGTAGACTGTCACTTTAACTGCACAGCTTGTAGGTGCCTATAACCCTACAAGCTGTGATAACTGCCCTTGACAGTCTTCCTATTTTGGAGGCCTCCTGCTGTCAAAAGAAATTTTAGCTAGTTTGCCTATTCCTTTTCCATTACTCCTTTCTTTTCAGTCCTGCCCATCATTGGCATTTTACCTACACTGCAGTGAATAGTTTTTTCTGAAGTATTTCTGACTGAGAATCCAGCCTCACTCCCCAGAAGTGATTGTTTCAGAGAATTACATAGAAAAGGAATTCTCTATCTTAATGAATTTTCCCATTGGTGAAGATTAAAATAAGATCTTTACTGCTACCTTAATGTGTTTTTGATGATTGTAATTTCAGTTCAGAGAGAAGCATGAAAAAAAAAAAAGAAAATGTTTCTTCAGTAAGGGTTTTGTAGAATATCTTCAACACACACATTTTCAATGGACCATATCCAACTTCATAGTTTTACAAGGTCAGGTTAAAATTGCATGAGGACCATATAGACCTTTAAAAAAAGGGTTCTCTTTATTGGTTCATTTTCAATGTTGCAGATCAGCTAAGTAGAGATTATCAAAATCTTCTTAAATAATGAGCATTTTTGCTCAATAAAGCAATTTGTAGCACATCAAAATTTTTTACCCTTAGAAATGCATAAAAGCTCCTAACGAAGCACAGCACAAAAAAATAGGAATAATGCTATGAAAATCAGTTATAAAGGAAGGTATGGTAGTCACTATCCAGAATTTGGAATTATTTTTATTTCAAGATATCAAAAGACATTTATTCATAGACTACTTTTTAGTCACACACAAACTCATAGGGGGAAAGAAATCTCAAGGGGAAAAAAGTCAGTTGTTCATCATCCCAACAAACCTTTGAACACACCAGGAAACCCTTTTCCCTTCCTGTATCCCAAGAATTTCCAAACCCTAGGAGGACTGGGGTGGGGAGGAGAGACAATTTCCTTTGTCTCTCTGAACAGCCTCTAAAAGAGTTCTTCTAATTCTAGTGCAAGTGATAAAACCAGGCGTGGCAATGTCATCCTTCTCATTCACAGTGAGGTTGTTAATTGTACTCTCTGCTGCCTGTCAATATAGTGTGGAATTTTCATTCCCCATTCAAGATGGAAAAGTTGTGGCTGAAAATGTTAACATTTGCATTTTATTTGTTGATTTATTTAAAGGACAGCCTCTCCTACAGCAATCCATCATGGTGACACCCCAAATATGAATAATGTATTGTAGACTTTGCGGTTACAATATGTAATAAGTGCTAGAGACAGTAAAGGAAATGTTAACTATAGTTGCAAATGTAATATTTATTGACTCATAAAGTTTTATTGCTTTCGAGGTTCAATAATACTGACCATAGGACATTAATATCACTTATCCTGATTTTAGCTGGGCACCTTTGTATGCAGAAATATTCTTCTGTCTCATGTTAACAAAATAGATATGTAATTTTAAAAAGCATAAGCAAAGGAACTTTTGTAGTTTTCCCATGCTGAGAGCTACAGTACTACTTTTCTCCAGTCTCACTTCTGGCTTTCAGCATTGATCACATGTCCCTGAGGCCCAAGAGAGAAGAAACACAGTGAACTTCCGAGTCAGTGGGGCCCATGGGTGGCTCTGTGAGGGGTGGGAGGAGAGATGGTCACTTGCTCAGATCCGCCTCTGCTGCCCCAGGCCTGGCTGGAAGGCTGGGATGTTAGTCTGAGATGAGCCCCTGCCCTGCCCAGAACTTCAAGTCCCCCCAGCCCTGCAAGGCGGCTGTCAAGCCACACCTGATGTCCACTTGGACTTCTTGGCATGGAGTTGTCCCCACCACCCAAGATCTCTTAGGAGCCATGGGCCCCTGGCTGAGCAAGGAACGGCTCTTTAGGAGAAAGCAGAATCAGGTGGCCTAGACCCAGGGGTTCAGGGGTTCTTGTCTTTGTCTCTCAGAAAACAATTTCAAGAGTAGACAAGCATTGATAAAAATAGATTTTATTTGGTGGTTTTAGGAACAGAAAGGAGGGAGGAGAGAGAGAGAGAGAGAGAGAGAGAGAGAGAGAGAGAGAGAGAGAGAGCACACATCTCAAGATGGGAGTGCTGGTGATACATGCTCAGGCGCCACATGTGATTGACCACGTGGGCAAGCAGCACATGGACTTCAAGAGGATGCACACACTTCCTTTGTTCAAGGTGGCTTGTGTAGGGTTTTTTTCCCAAGCCACTCCACTTGGTGCTTCTACCTAAGAGTTCATTGCTAGGGTGACTGCCCAGAGGGTAGCGTTGGGAAGGAATGGTTCTTCTTGAAAACTTTCTTGACCTTTGTTCCTGCTGGATCTTCTCTTGGAAGGTTAATCCAGCCTCAGTGGTCTGGGCTAGCTCCAGGTAAACAGGTCATATCAGGTCTTAGTTCTGTGCCCAAGTCCTGGCGTCTTAGGGCTCTGTGTTTACTCTTTAGGAATCCCATTGCTATTGGGGCCCCATTTCCTGTCTAACTCCTACATCACTTTGGCCAAGTAACTCCACTGAACTAAATGATGCCAGGTATTCTTTCTAGCTGGAAGGTCACTACCACAGATCATTCCACCTGGAGAGAAACTAAAGGAACTTTTCTCCTGTCATTTTGTATGCTTGGTGGAAGGGCAAATGCCTTTGCTCAGAAAGTGAACAAATCCTTTCCTGTCAGGACACTGAGTCAGAGTTAACTGGTTCGTCCTGATTGGCTACTCACAGTATGATGCCAGAGCCTCTGTAGTTACCAATGAATCGGTTAGGAGTAACAGCATTAATGAGAATTAACCCTTTGTGTCTTCCAGAATTAAGTCCATGACAACAATAACAGTCATACTGGAAATATCTGATACCCAAAGCAAAAGAAATGATGTTAATTAGCAAGCATCAGCAGTAATTGTCATCCCTATTAAGATGCAGAATTATGTATTTCTTCGTTATAAATAACCTTTCTAATTGTACTTGATGTATGCCAATTTAATCGCAAAAGTATACTTGCAATAGGCAGACATTTGCATTAATGTTGCTTTGTATCTTCCCATCATTTATTTCAGATTTTACTAGAAAAAAGTCCATTACAACTCTATATCCGGATAATCTTTTTCTTTGTAGGTACACAAATCTAATACATTTGATATTAAAATGGAAAAAGAATCTTCTGGAATTATTTAATCAAACAGAAACTTTTTCCACTTTTTAAATATCAGCCAACCAGATTTATTTCTGTATCTCAGTACCATATGACAACACATTGATGATGGTTCCAAACTGATAGAGTAAAATATCATGTGTTCTTGGTTCCTCAAGTAAACTGTTTCAATTTTTTTCCATAATTCATAAGAGCTGTAGAATATAATAGTAGAATAGTAGAATAGAATAGTAGAATATACTGTAGCCCTCTTTTTTGTAAGAAAGAGCTGAAAAAAGATGGGGAGAGGGTGAGGAACTAGGGACAATAGTGTGGGGAAGGGTGGAGGGACCGGTGCTAAAACGCTGGATGATCAGAACCAATCACGAACAACTTTGAATGTTCAGAGTTGGAGTTCAGAGTTTTTTTTAATTAAAAAATAGAATTACCATGTGATTCAGCAAAATTCCCCCTTTTGAGGTTACCCCAAAAAATCGAAAACCAGTAACAAAAATACAAATGCTAAAATTTGTAATTACTCATTCACAATACTTGGCATAGTACTTGAGAGTTGACAGAGTGCCTTTCGATGTGCTCTATCTTATTTTAATCACACCAGCCCTGTTTGGGAGTGAGGCTGCATGAGCCCACACAGTGAAGAGAAAGGAAGGTTTGAATGTAGCTCCTCTCTAATCAAGTTTCATCGATTTTCTTTTTTCACCGCTGCCTGGAAGTTGAATTTGTTCTGTACACATGCCAAGCCCATACGATTCTGATTTAAAACAGGAAACAGACAAATTTACGATTGTTTTTGAAACCTCACAGGAAGAAAAACATAGTCATGCAGAGAAGGGATAGAAACTGTAGTTCCATTACGCTCTGCTAACCAAATTGAAGCTACTTTCTTACATTTATGCCCCAAATTCTAACTATAACAAAATCTTTTGGATATCATATTTTCTCTTCAGTCACACAAATATTGAAGTCCTCTGCTATCTTTCCTTCCATAGCTAACATAATAATGTGCTATTTTTCCAACTAAAAAGCCCACTCCCAAGGAAGGCTGAAAATGCCCTTCCCACGGCAGGTGGGCATTTGCCTTTCATGCATCTGACCTGGGTTGATCCCTGTCATCCCATGGTCCCCCAACACCACCAGGCATGCTCAGTGAGAGCCAGGAGTAAACCTGAGCACAGCCAGGAATGGCCCAAGGACAGAAATAAAAGCCCAGTCCTTAAAAATTCGAAGCCACTGGGTACTACTGGAATCTCTACAGGAACATTTTATAGCAGACATCACTCTCATCCATATATGACACTGCTGGCTCTATTCACTACAGCCTGTTACGCAGATAGTATTGTGTTAGGAATGTTTATAGCACACAGACGCCCAATCCATTTATAAGTATGTTCATACACGTTATGTAAAAGCTTTCTAAAAATCTTTATCAAAGCTGAATTTCAAGGGGCTGAAAGACAATACAGTAGGTAGGACCACTTACCTTGTATGTGACTCACCGAGGTTCAGTACCGGCACCACGTGCATATGTTCTCCTATTAGCTCCTAAGACTGATCCCTGTGAGCACAGAAACCAGGAGTGAGCCCTGAAGGCTATTGTTGGGTGGAGTCAAAAGCAAAACAAAACAAAAAAAAAAACTAAGTTTCAGAATAACGGGATGGAAATTTCTTAGATTTTTTTCATAGCAACTTCCTAAACTTCTGGGTGACCAGGTCATTAGCTCTCGATTTCATCCATAGTTTCCGGCATACAAAATAGCATCTGCTAGAACTTTTCATTAAGAAAATATCATAATTAACAATCAAAGCAAGACTTAATAAAAATGATGCCCAAAAAAATGCTTGTAAACTAGGAATAGTCTGAATATTTTTAAAAAAGAGCATGTTGAATATACAAAATAAAATATGAATGTGTCCTGGAAAAATAATACATGGCTACGTTCCATGCCTTGTATTTGCAGCTGACCCCATTTAGTTCCAATACTGATTGGTCCCCCATATGCTCTGCATGTATCCCTGTAGTTGTGGAGCATACAGGGAGAGCCCATCAAGCCCTGGGCACTCCTGATTGCCTAGTGTCCAATCCCAGCACCACAGTCCGGAGCCCGGTCCTTAGACTTGGACTGGACTGGTGGCCAGTTTGAATATAACTCACGGGAAGTGACCTGGGCCTGATAATGGCCACATATACTTGACGCCTATACTTGACCCTTACTTTTCTCTCTCTTTCATTCTCTTTCTTTCCTTTTCTTCCTTCCTTCCTTCCTTTCTCCCTTCCTCCTTCCCTCCCCTCCCCCTCCCTCTCTCTCTCTCTCTCTTTCTTTCTTTCTTTCTTTTCTTTTTGCTTTTCTGGAGTGGGTCTCACCCAGCAATGCTCAAGGTTACTACTAATCTGCACTCCAGAAATTACTCCTGGCGTGTTCAGGAATACCATATGGGATGCCAGGGGATGGGAGCTAGGTTGGCCATGTGCAAGGCCAAACCTACCCGCTGTACTATTGCTCCAGCCCATGGCCACTGTCTTTAATATTTAATCAAGCAGGCAAGAGGTGAAAAGCTAGCAATTAAGTTGATATCTTACGATTCCCTTTAGGGTACATTACTGCCAATAATATGAGGTAAATGCATGAAAATTCATGTTTGATAAAAGATGTTGCTTTAAATTAACTCACGATGTTCCTGTAATTCCCACTGTTAAAAACCACATCACATATAATCAATTATTCTTCTTGCATACATAATATTAGCATATAAGTAAAAGTAGAAATAATAAAAGACAGAATAATTCCCAGGAATCGAATTCAACTTGAGATGCTTGTCAGGACATCCTACCATAGAAGAAAAATAGCACTGCATGGGAAAATGCACATTGCAGCAGCTAGTCACATTGTCTTCTAGTCCATTGCTTCCAGGAAGTCTTTCTTAAGTTCTGGATACAAGTACTGTAAGAAATTTAGTCATTCACCTTTATTTCTATAAAA
>JAJIBD010032394.1:0-122993 GCA_021461705.1 Cryptotis parvus
AGTAGATAGAGACTTGTGAAGGCTTGGAGAAATATTTAACTGATACTAATATTAGACTTTGGTACAGAGACAAGCCATCTTGAAACCCCCCTTCTCTACCCTATAAAGAGGCTTTTCCAGGCAGATCTTGGCTCAAGACATTAGCATATAAAGAGCCTAGATGAGGTGTGGGAGAAATTACCTGAGGGCATTTGACCCTCCTGCTTCCCATAATAGTGGGAGGGAGGTCAGAGTTGCAGGGGTATAAACTAGCCTGCTTCCTCTCTTCCTCTTTTTGGGCTCTCTCTTTGTGCGCTCGCACCCTTCTTGGGAGTCTTGTCTTTGTCTCCTCTTTATAGGCCTTTACACGTGGTGGCCGCCATTTTGGCCTACACGTGGCTGGGGTTCTAGCCAGGAATCTTAGCACTAGGTTTTTCCTATTGTTGATTGTATGCCTGAACCTGTGATAAGGCAAAGCCTTTTTAAAACTGCACCGATTCCTGAGTCTTCATCCATTCTCCACTGGCTTTGGGGAGAAGGGAACTCACTTCCCAGCACTGTTGGGGACCCCAGCAGTCCCTGACATTGTTCCATTCTCTGTCTTACCTAGCCTCTGATTCCCCTTATCTTTTGTGATAATTTCCACCTTTGACAAGAGACCTCCTGATCCATGCTTCACCTGACCTTGGTTATTGGTCTCATAATATCATATGTACATATATATATATATATATATATATATATATATATATATATATATATTTATGTCATGCAAATAAATGCAGTCATTCTATATCTGTCTCTCTTCCCTTCTGGCTAATTTCACTCAACATGATCCTCTCCATGTCCATCCATTTACAGGCAAATTTTATAACTTCATTTTCCTAACAGCTGCATAGTATTCCATTGTGTAGATGTACCAAAGCTTCTTTATCCAGTCATCGATCTCAGACACTCTGGTTATTTCCAGATTCTGGCTATTTGAATAATGCTGCTATGAACATAAAAGTAGGGATGGTATTTCCACTGTTGAAGCCCCTTTTAAATGTCAGTTTTTTCAACCAAACTTTGGACAGAAGCTCAAAACAGAAAAAAACTAATGTTCATCTTTTCTGTAATCGTGACTAGCGACATCTACATTCAGCCTTACCAACATTTCTTCTTCCTCTCGCCACCCATAGCTGCCTCTCTGCAGCTCCTAGTTCCATTTTCATTTACTCTTTTCCACCCAGGACTCCCCCTGACCATGGCAGTAGTCACGCACTAGGTTTTAACGGCCTCCATTCTCTCTGATCCACTCTGTTCTAAATTTCTGCCACAAGAGTTATCTCTCCAAAGGCCAATTTGTTTTTTCTTATTTTTGATTATTGTTGTTTTATTTTGATTATTGTTATTGCTACTTTGTTTTTATATTTGAGGTCAGCTAAAATGCAGTTGAATATTTTGCGGTACAGACTCAAATAGACCTTTTATTGCATTCAGAACCCAGCCTTGTTCTTCCTAACCATGTGATGCTGGACATGCTGCTTGACCTTTTCCAAAGTTTCCACTTCCTTATCTCTCAAATGAGGACAATAGTACAATTTAAGGACTGCCATAGGGATTAATGAGACAATGCATGAAAGTGATTAAAGGATATAAAGAGATAGTAATTCTCAATAAATATTTCCTGGATACATTAAATATTTAGCTGGGTTAGGGAGTTAATTATATGCTTTAACTAATTCTATGTTCTTTGTTCCTTCCTTTCAAGTTCTCTTCTGCTGAATCAAATCTTCACTAATCCTATAGTCAGATATGATCATTCCTGTTTCTTAACTCCTCAGATTTTTCCATGTTAGTTAATAGGACAGTAGAGCATAATGGTTAAAATTCTGTAGCCAGAATTAGGAACCTGAATTCTGACTCCATCACTTAAAGTTCTATGACCCTGGGAGAGTGTAAATCCCTACTTAGGTTTTGTTTTTCTTGTCTGTAAATTAGATATAGAAAAATATTGTGTATTACAAAAGGCTTTTATGAGACCAGATGTAACTAATTCCTTATAAACAAGCATAACAGTAGAGAAAGGACTAGAAGGGGGATAGGAACACACCAACAGGGAGAAGGTATTGACTAAAGATGGGCATAAAGGAACTTTGTGCACTGAGGAGATTCGAAGTGGACTGTGAAAGTAAATAAAGAAATAGCAGGGTGTAATTTTTTAGTAGATTATAACATACTTTCATAACCGTATACATTTACTGCTATGTATCAAACCATATCCTTAAGATGGGTGAATTTATGGTATTTAAAGTACATCTCAGTGAAGCTGTTGCAAACCTGTGAAAGAGTATACAGTATATGGGGAAGGTACCCAGTGTAGTAGGCACATGCTAAGGACACATTTTCTGTTAAGCTGATATTATTTTCTTCAGCCACTAAGTTATTTATGATTCTTTACAGATTGTTCATAGTATCTCCTTTCTTTATCTCAGTCCTTTTCAAACTCTCCACTGGTTCGGGTTGATGCTTTCAGAGTTTTTGTGTGTGTGTGTGTGTGTGTGTGTGTGTGTGTGTGTGTGTTTTGTGTGTATCACTTGATCACTTGACATCCTGTTATTCGTCGATTTGCTTGAGCGGGCGCCAGTAACATTTCCATTTGACCCTATCACGTGCCAGTGTAGCCCAATGGCATCCGGTTGCTTCCAGGAATTCAAAGAACCTCAACCCGTTCATTCGGGGACTTGATGAAGAAGTCTGACCATCTTGTAGGTGGGCGGCCACGTGATCTTTTGACATCCGTGGGATCCAGTCAGTAGCGGCTCTAGTCCAGCGGTCGTCTCCAAATCGCATTACATGAGCAGCCTATCTGATTTTTCGATGCCTTGGCAAAACGAGACAGCATCCCAGACTCTGCAACAGTGACGGAGGTTGGAGCTCCGTTTCCTTCTTTCACTTGAGTGAGGCATGATATTCCAAGCATAGCTCTTTGGATTCCTCTTCGGGAGACCTGAATAGCATTCTCATCCTGCTTTCGTAGGGCCCAGGTCTCTGAGGCGTATGTTAATACAGGGAGAATGGTGGAGTCAAAGACATGTTCCCAGACCCGGAGGTTCTTTGTCTTTTTAGCTATTTCTTCGATGCCTTCGAAGGCATTCCATGCCGCTCTCTTCCTCCTGCGCAGCTCAGGTTTTAGGTCATTCATCATGTTGACTTCTCGACCTAGGTACACATAACTGCTGCATTCAGAGATGTTTGTTCCATTGAGAGTGAATGGGGCCTCTGGAACTAGTTCATTTTTCATGAACATAGTTTTGCTGAGATTCAGCTGTAGACCTATCTTTCCACATTCTCGGTCGAAGTCAGCCAGCATTTGTGCCGCTTGGCTAATGTTTGGTGTTATTAGAATGATGTCATCAGTGAATTGGAGGTGGTGTAGTTGCCGACTGTCTATCTTCACTCCCATTCCTTTTCATTCTAATTGTCCATGATGTTCTCAAGGGTGGCGCTAAGAGTTTTGGTGAAATGGTATCACCCTTCTGAACCCCTCTTTTGACATTGATGATCAGCTCAAGATGGCTGCGGCCTGAGGTGGCTGCGGCGGCACGGGAAGTGGCTAGGCGCAGTGATGGCAGAGGTGGGAGCTGGGCAGTGAGCAGAGCCCGACTTAGTCCGTGGCAGCATGGAGAGCGGCAGGAACAGCCGTGCGAGGTGCCCGTGGCATGGCCTAGCTTCGCAGGGCGCCGCGACGGACAATAAGCGCCTAGGCATGCCACGGGGCAAGGCGGGGGACCCAGCGGGTCCAGGACCGGCCATGCGGGCAGTGTGGCATGACTGTGGCGAGCGGTGACAGAGAGGTCGAGCCCCTCGGCTTTGGCCCCCATTCCTGGGAGACTCGGTGGGGCCTCAGACCCGACCACAGGGCGACACGATTATGGACACCTGGCGGTCATCTTTCTTTACCATCTTTACTGCCACCGTGTTTGCTGCGCTCATCAAGGACCGCCAGTGGGACCACCAGGGCACAGGCCATGTGTCCTCCGGCTACATGGAGTGACTGAGGGTACAACGTGCTTGTCAGGGCGAGAGCGACATCACACTCAGCGATGCTCAGGGGTTACTCCTGGCTCTGCATTCAGGAATTACTCCCTGGCAATGCTTAGCCCAGCAAGCTAAGAGTATACCGCCCGCACGGCAGAGCCCGCAAGCTGTCCGATGCGTATTCAATATGCCAAAACCAGTAATAAATATATACATATATACATATATATATATATATACACACACAATATATATGACTGAGTCAGACATGGGGCAGAGCTGCTACTGGCTCTCACTGTGCCCAGCTGCTCATGAGGGTGCCCAGGAGGGATGGCAGGTTCTAGCCCTGGCCCGCCACCCCCAGCAGAGCCTCACAACAAGCCAGACCCACCCCCCACTCCATGAGGGGCCTCCATTTTCCACATCTGGACTTCCCCCTCGTCAGAACTCCACCCAGCAGACCAGCCTATCATAGCCCTGCTCGTGCGGCCGCAAGTGGCCGCGCAGTTCATCAATAAATGCTGGATTTTGAGATGACTACAAGAGTATGCTGCCCGCATGGCAGAGCCTGGCAAGCTACCAGTGTCGTATTTGATATGCAAGATACCAGTAACAATTATAGACCTCATTCCCATGACCTGATGGAATGGTTTGAGGCTTTTATGTTCCTGGAGCAAGCAGGTGTCCTTGGGCTCTACTTGCATGAGACAGGACATATGGAGATGTTACTGGTGCCCGCTCGAGCAAATCGATGATGAATGGGAAGACAGTGAAACAGTGATATATGACTGATTTGCACATTTAAATGACCAGTTTTACATCTATACATAATAGTGATATATAATGATTTGATATTGAATATAGTATTTGAATACTATGGATCATTGTTTTTGAGATCCATGGTTATGGTTTTTATGTTAATTTATGCAGCCTTAAGTCTTAACTTCTCTAAGCCTAATTTTTTATGATCATACCTAAATTGTGCCATGTGTAGAGTTAAAATACTATAATATTAACATTTTAGGGTCTGGTATCCCCCAGGATGTCAAAGCTATATTCATGTTACTTGAATATTTACCCTTCAAATCTTCAACAAGATTCACTTCAAAGTGAATAACTTATTTAAATAACTTATAACACTGCTTGGGTAACAGTATTCCAGTAACTACAATTTCCAACAGAAAATTGTGAGTATGATTTACAGTCTTCCATGAAAAAGACAGGGATACTTTGTCTTGTTTTAAAATAATATTAAAAATGAGAGAGATGAGAAAATTATCATTAGGAATCATTGAAAAGCAAAACTACAATATTATTCGGTCCAGAAAAGATACAGCCACATCTTTTTTTATTTTCTATTCACTTCCCCAAGAGGGGAAGTTGTTGGCAAGGCAATCTCAGTACATTATCATTGAAAACAATTATACGTTCCTGCATGTTTTTTCTTTTTTTCTTAATTTTTTGGTATCTTTTAATTGAATCACCATTATACACACAGTTACCACAGAATGTACCAATACCCATCCCTTAACCTGTATACATTTCCCACCACCATTGCCCCCAGTTCCCTCCTGCCACCCTCCCCAATCCCTTTCCCTTCCCTAGCCTTGCCTCTATGGCAGGTACTTTTATTCTCTTCTCTCTCTCTCTCTCTCTCTCTCTCTCTTACTTCTGGGCATTATGATTTGCAATAGAGGAACAGAGAGGTTATCATTTACCTATTTTCAGCACTAGTTCTTATCCAAAGTGATCATTTCCAACTATCATTGTCAGAGTGTGACCTTCTCTAGCCTAATTGCCCACCCCCACCCTTCCACCTGTGGCAAGCTTCTGTCTATTGACTAGTCCTTCTGGTCCTTGTTTCTACTGTCCATTAGTACTAGTCTCATATTACACTTTTTATGTCCCAAGATGAATGCAATCATTCTGTCTCTCTCCTCTTCATTCATTTCACTCAGCACAGCACTCTACATATATGTCCATTTATAAGCAAGTCTTCCTTTCATGACTATATTTTCCTGTTGGCTGCATAGTATTCTATTGTATAGATATACCATAGTTTCTTTCTTTCTCTTATTTAATTGAATCATCGTGTGATGGGCCATTAATTATAAAGATGTTCATGATATACTATAGTTTCTTTATCCAATTGTCTGTTCTCAGGCCTCGGGTTGTTTCCAGATCTGGCTATTGTAAATAGTGTTGCAATAAACATGAAAGTACAGATGGTGTTTCTGCTGTGTGTTTCGGGCCTCCAAGCTGTATTTGCAGTAAGTGGTATTTTGGGTCCAATGGGAGCTCAATTTCTAGTTTTATGAGGAATGACCATGTTGTTTTCCAAAAAGGCTAGACCAGTCAGCATTCTCACCAATAATGAATGAAGTTCCTTTCTCCCGCAGTTGCACCAACACTGGTAATATTTGTTCTTTTGGATGTGCCAGCCTCTGTGGTGTGGGATGATGTCTCATGTTGTTTTGATTTGCATCTCCCAGATGATTAGTGATGTAGAGATTTTATTATGTGTCTTTTGGCCATTTGGAAGAAATTTCTGTTCATTTCTTCTCCCCATTTTTGGTGGGTTTTGGACGTTTTCTTCTTGTAAAATTCTACCAATGCCTTATATATTTTTGATATTAACCCCTTATTGGGTTATTTACCCAATACCCTTATTAGATGGTCATTAGGTAAATAGCCTTTCCATATATTTTTACTAAATAAAGGTTAATATCTGCTAAACGTTGTTTGAAGAAAAGAGCAGAGATCAGATCAGTCCTAGAATGAACCAGTAGTTAAGCATCTTTTCCAGTTCAGTAAGATTCTTGTGTTAGCCTGATGTAGAGTGTTTAAAAACAAAAAGGAACAAGTATAAAAATAATTCAAGGTATTAAATATTGCTTATGTCCTGCATGAGTGGAACATTTTCTGTGTGCTTCAACCACAGCACACAGAAATGTAAAAGGGAATAGGACAGAAAAGATAAATATTTAAGATTTTCTCTACCTTGAAAGTTTGGGGGAGGAAAATTAACTTAGGGAGAGGTTTGCAGATACAATATAGTAGAATTTTCTGATCTATCAAGAAGTGAAAAAATCATGATAGGTAAAGGGAATAAACATAATTGGGGCTAGAGGGACAATACAGTGAGCTGGTGCTTGCCTTGCAAGCAGATGATTCGAATTTGATCTCCAGCATCATACATATATGAGCACTGCCAGGAGTGATAACTAAGGGCAGAGCTAGGAGTTAGCCCTGAGCACTATCAGGTATGATCACAAAACAGAATCAAAATTAAGTAACGCACTTTTGGGTGTTATCTGGGGGTGGAGGTTTGAGCCTCCAAAGAGGTGCTCAAGGGGCACTCTTGACGGGATCCAACCAGGGTTGGCTGCATCCATGGCATGTTCCTTGACCCTATACTATATCTCCTTTTACTTTCTTGGGTACTTTCACAGTAAGTGAAACCAGCAAGAGTATGACCAGCATCAGGTCTGAAAACAGAATCTCTCGTTCACCTGTATTGCACAAATCTGCTTTTAAAATCATATTTTAAGCATAAAGACTTTGGAATTGCTGATGTTTACACAACCACACCAATTCATTCAGTTTTCCATCTGCCATTGTTTCAGTTCTTTAATCATGGGGATTCCTAAAATATCTAATATGTTACTCAGACTGGATATTTTTATTTCCTTTTTTTAAAAGCCCAAATTACTTCCTTTGTTGCTCCTACAGGGACAATGATAGCAGTTAGAAAAGATGCATCCACATCTCCTATCAGAACAGGAAGCCAAAAGGAACATGTAACCACAGCCGTATCATCATTAAAACCAGACACCAACAGGTAAGCATGGAGGATGTTTTTGCTTTACATTCTCCAGAGAAAAGCATTTACTGAGATTTGTTTAATTAGGAATGGGGAAAGCTTGACAATTCTTAATGGGTCTTACTCAGCGGAGAGGCCCTTATGTGAAAGTGTCTAAATTTGATGGGGTTAAAGTATGCAGTGGAAAATATACTCAGCAGTATGTCCTTCCCAGTTTATCATAGAATGGTTATATGTGTATGCCATAAATTTAACAGAGTTAATTAATATATTAATTTAAAATGCAGTGGTTTTTGTACTATAGTTTTTAGGGATTTTTGTTTAGGGGGCCATACCCTGCAGTGTTCAGGGCTTTTTTTCTGGCTCTGTGCTCAGGGATCACTCCTGGCAGTTCTTGGGGGACCCTTTTGTGGTACCAGAGATGGAACTAGGGATGATTACATGCAAAGTAAGTGCTTTAATATCTTTACTGCTGTTTGTGGACTGTCAGTATTTACTTATGTGAGAGACATTTAAAACGCTTTAAAAATGTTGTTCTGTTTTTTGGGGTCCCCACCCAGCAATGCGCCAGAGCTACTCCCAGCTCTGTGCTAGAGGGTTTCTCATGGCAGTGCTCAGGGACCATTTGGTGCCAGGGATCAAACCCAGGCCTCCTTAATGCAAAGCATAGACTCTAGCCCTTCAAACTACCTCTCAGTACTTAAAGAGTCAACAGTGTACATACTCAGCCAACTGAGTATGGCCTAGAAACCAAAACAAAAGCTTCTCTGGAGTCAAGAGAATAATAATTATTAAAATCTGTTCTTTCTAGGGGCCAGGGATGTGGCTTGATTGGTAGAGCACATACCTTTTGTGTATGAGACCCTGGGTTTGATCCCCGGCATTGAATAACCCACTATTTTTTGGTAATATTTTATTATACCACCATGAAATATACAATTACAAAGATGTTCGTGTTTGGTGGTTTTCAATCATACAGTGTTCTAGCACCCATCCCTCCACCAGTGCCCATTTCCCTACCACCAATGTCCCCGATTCCCTCCCCCTCCCCTGGCCTGCCTCTATGGCAGGTTCTTTATCTCTTTTCTCTCTTTCTCTTTCTCTCTCTCTCTTCCTTCTCTTACACATTGTAGCTTGCAAGACATATATTTAGAGGTTATCATGTATATCCCTGTGCCTATATTCAATGATCAGTTCTAGACTGGTATTATCATTTTCTTTTTAAAATTTTTTTATTATACCACCGTGAGACATACAATTACAAAGGTGTTCATAATTGGTTCTTGGTAACACAGTATTCCAGCAGCCCTCCCTCCACCAGTGCCCCATTCCCACCACCAGTGTACCCACACCCTCTTCCGCCACCCCCAGGCTGCCTCAATAGCAGGCAGCCCCCGTTTCCTCTCTTTCACTGCTTCTCTGTCTCTGCATCTCTCTCCCTCTTCTTTTAGGCATTGCAGCTAGCCCTGCAGATATTTAGAGTTTATCATTTAAGTCTCTTTGTGTATATTCAGTGGTGAGTTCTAGTCTGACATTACCATTTCCCACACTTAGTAAAACACTGGTATCTATTTATATCCCATTAGAGAATGCAGTCATTCTATATCTGTCCTTTTCCTTCTGACTAATTTCACTCAGCATGATAGTCTCCATGTCCATCCATTTGCAGGTAAATGTCATAATTTCATCTTTTCTGACAGCTGCATAGTATTCCATATTGTAGCTGTACCACAGTTTCTTTAGCCAGTCCTCTGTTCTCGGGCACTTAGGTTGTTTCCAGATTCTAGCTATCATGAATAGCGCAGCAATGAACAACGAAGTACAGATAGTGCTTCTGCCATGTGTTTTTGGGTCTGTAGTGTATATTCTCAGAAGTGATATTGCTGGATCAAATGGAAGCTCAATATCTAGTTTATGGAGGAATGCCCATATTGTTTTCCAAAAAGGGCTGGACCAGTCGGCACTCCCACCAACAGTAGATGAGAGTCCCTTTTTTCCCCCGCATCCACGCCAGCACCAGTTGTTCTCGCTGTTTTGGATGTGTGCCAGTCTCTGTGGTGTGAGATGGTACCTAGTTGTTGTTTTTATTTGCATCTCCCTGATTATTAATGATGAAGAGCACTTTTTCATATGTCTCTTGGCCCGTCGAACTTCTTTTTTGGAAGTTTCTGTTTCTTCTCCTCGCTTTTTGATGGGGTTGGCTGTTTTTTTCTTGTGAAGTGCTACCAGTGCCTGATATATCCTGGATATTAACCCCTTGTCAGATGGGTATTGGGTGAATATTCTTTCCCACTCTGTGGATTATCTTTGTATCGTGGTCACCGTTTCTTTTGAGGTGCAGAAACTTTTCAATTTTATATAATCCCATTTGCTTATCTTTGCTTCCATTTGCTTGGTCAGTGGTGTTTCATCTTTGAAGATGCTTTTAGTTTCGATGTTGTAAAGCATTTTTCCTATGTTTTCTTCGATGTACCTTATAGATTCATGTCTGATGTTGAGATCTATAATCCATTTTGATTTGACTGCATGGCATTAGAAGTAGGTCTAAGTTCATTTTTTTAACACATAGCTGCCCAGTTTTCCCATTTGTTGAAGAGGCTTTCTTTTGCTCCACTTAATATCTTTTGCTCCTTTATCAAAGTTTAAGTGATTGTATATTTGAGAGAGCGTTTCAGGATATTCATTTTTCTTCCATAGGTCTACGGGTCTGTCTCTATACCAATACCACACTGTCTTAATTACAACTGCTTTGTAGTAGAGTTTGAGGTTGGGGAAAGTGATACCTCCAATATTCTTTTTACCAAGGATTGTTTAGCTATTCGTGGGGGGGGTGGTTATTATTCCATACAAATTTCAGGAGTATTTATTCAATTTCTTTGAAGAACATCATGGGTATCTTTATAGGGACTGCATTGAATCTGTATAAAGCTCTAGGAAGTATTACCATTTTGACAATGTTAATCCTTCGAATCCATGAGCAGGGAATGTGTCTCCATTTCCTCAGGTCCTCTTTTATTTCCTGAAGTAATGTTTTGTAGTTTTCTATTTAGAGATCCTTTACATTCTTTGTCAAACTGATCCCTAGGTATTTGATTGGTATTATCATTTTTATCAATTATTAGCACACTGTTCCCTTCTCTGTCTTATCTAACCTCTGACTCCCACACACTTGCAGTTGATTCCACCTATTTGCAAGACCTCCTAATCCATGCTTTGCCTGGCCTTGGATATTGGTATCATACTATTTTATATCACACAAATAAATGCAGTCATTCTATATCTGTCCTTTTTTCTTCTGGCTAATTTCACTCAACATGATCCTTTCCATGACCATCCGTTTGTAGGCAAATTTCATGACTTCGTTTTCCTAACAGCTGCACAGTATTCCATGTGTAGATGTACCAAAGTTTCCTTATCCAGTCATCAGTTCTCGGGCACTCTGGTTGTTTCCAGATTCTGGCTGTTGTGAACAGTGCTGCTATGAGCAAAAAAAAATGCAAATGTTTCTGCTGTGTGTTTTTGGCTTCCCAGGGTATATTCCCAGGAGTGGCATGGCGGGGGTTAAATGGGAGCTCAATTTCTAGTTTTTTGGAGGAATGTCCATATTGTTTGCTAAAAAGGCTGCACCAGCTGGAGCGATAGCACAACAGGTAAGGCATTTGCCTTGCACGTGACCAACCCAGGTTTAATATCCGGCATCCCCAAGCACCACCAGGAGTAACTCCTGAGTGGAGGAAAAGGCTCTACCAGTCGACACTCCCACCAACAATGGATGAGAGTCTCTTTGTTCCCGCATCCACGTAAGCTCCTAGTTGTTCTTGCTCTTTTCTATGTGTGGCAATCTCTGTGGTGTAAGATGATACCTCATTGTTTTTTGCATTTGCATCTCCCTGATGATTAGTGAGATGATGAGTTTTATTTTTTCATATGTCTTTTGGCCATTTGGACTTTTTTTTTATTTTTTTTTTTGGGTCACACCCAGCAACACTTAGGTTACTCCTGGTTCTTCGCTCAGAAATTACTCCTGACGGTGCTCAGGGACCATATGGAATGCTGGAGATGGAACCCGGGTCAGCCACATGCAAGGCAAATGCCCTACCTGCTACGCTATCGCTCTGGCCCTGCCATTTGAATTTCTTCTTTGTCGAGTGTCACCTCCACTGCAATTAAAAATTATCCTATCTAATAATCCAATTCCTGTATTAAAGTTTTAGGGTGACTAAGTTAATGCTCTCTAAAGGCTTGATTTATGTTTTCTTGAAGATGTGATTATTTGAATACTTAAATGACTAGCTGCTTCTCACAAAGCTTAACAGTAGAAAATCTAATAACCCCATCCCAAAATGAGTAGAGGATAAGAATAGATACTTCCAGGGACCAAAGCTATATAGCAGGTAGATTTGCCTTACACTTGGCTCATCAAGGTTCAATTGCCGGCATCCCATATCTTCCCCAGAGCACCACCAGTAATAATTCCTGGAGTGCAGAGCCAGGAGTAACCGCTGAGCTTCAACAGTTGTCACCCAAAAAGAAAAGAAAAAAAAAGACACGTCCTCAAAGAAGACATACAGATGCCTAATAGGCATATGAAAAAGTGTTCATTGTTTTTTGTGTTTAGGAAAATGGAAAAAGAATAGTAAGGTATAATCTCACTGAAGGGACATATCAAAATGGGATATATCAAAATATTGAAAGCAGCCAGTGATAGCAGTAGATAGGAACCATTTTTCAGATTTGGTAAGAAATGTGGCATTGTTGTCTGGTTCAACTTATATAGAAGCAGTATGGAGATTTTTTGAAAATTGTAAGACCCAGAAGTTTCATTTTGTGGCTTCTAACCTCAGGATCACAAAAGCATTCATTTAAGAGGATACATGTATACTTAAGTTCATTGCAGCATTAATCACAATATCAGGATAAGGTCCAAAAGTTGTATGGACCAAGAACTTGTAGTACATGTACAGCTTGAATATGATGCTGCTGTAGGAAAGAGAAATCATGTAGTTTGCAGCAAATGAATGGAATTGGAGTATATCGTATTAAGTAAAAGGAAGCAGAGGGAGGAGGACAGATATTGGATGGCCTCACTCATCTGTGGAATCATTTGTATCACTTGTATCACTTGTCTTCCCGTTGTTAATCAATTTGCTCACGCAGGCACCAGTAACATCTCTGTATGTCCTGTTGCATGCTAGGTAGCCCAAGGACATCTGCTCCCTCCAAGAACACGAAGAGCCTCAAACCATTCATTCAGGTCATGGGAATGTGTTCTATAACTGTTACTCGTTTTTGGTATATCAAATACAACAAGGGTAGCTTGCCAGGCTTTGCCATGTGGATGGTATACTCTAAGTAGTAGGCTCTCAGTTCATGCAACAGGGAAAGATGGGCTTTTCCTCTTGGGTGGAGCTCTGATGAATGGAGTCCAGATGTTGAAAATGTGGCCTTCGTGGTATGGGTGCTGGCTTCTTGCAAGGCTTATTGGGATGGTGGGCTAGGGCTAGAATCCACCTTCCCTCCCAGATACCTCATGATCAGCTGAGCACAGGGAGAGCCTGTAGCAGCTCTGCCTCGTGTATCTGTGTGTCTGTGGAATACAGAGTCAAATTAAGGACATAGATGAAACTGAACAATGACCAACCTTGACATTAGAGTACAGAACTAATTACCAACAGTGGGGGTGGGGGTGGGGGGTAAAGACCATAGAAGAGAAAGAGGGACAGTGGTAAAGGGTTGTAGGCATTTGGTGGTGGGGTGAGGTAGTAATTCAGTATATCAATACTGTGCATTTTAACACTATTGTAACTTCCTAAACATAACAGATTTTTTTTAAAAAATTACATGTGGAAAAAAATTAAGAAGCTGGGGTATGGCTCAGTATTAGAGCATGTGCTTCATGTGGGAGGCCCTAAGTTTGATTCCCAGCACAAACACACACGTGCACTTTGAGTCTTGCTAAAATTTGCTAACCACAGGAGAACATAAATATGGACAGAGGGCTAAGAGATAGTGCAGAGGTTAATGCACTTGCCTGACCTGCAGTTGATCGTTATTCAGCCCCGGCATAGCACATGGTACCCTGAGTACTGCCAGGAGTGATCCTTAAGCACAGAGCCAGGAGCAAACTCTGAGCACCTCCAAGTGTGACCCTCCAATCCCCTAAATTAATGAATTAAATACATAAATAAAATGACTTTATGAAATGAATATGGTTGAGGGGGCTTGCATAATCTTAAAGAACATTTGAAAATTGACTCTAGCCGAGAGAATAATAATGGCTGTCGTCCATCAGGCATCTACTATGAGCCCAGCACAGTGCCGTGCCCCTTTGATGCATCATTTAGGCTTTGTCACAGCCGTGTGAGACACTACCTATTCTAGTTTTAAAAGTTCATTTCAGATTTACTCATTTTAAAAACTACAGCCATATGAGATGATATTACTGGCCTCATTTTAAAATTTCAGGGAAGAAGGTTCAGGGAAGTTGTTTCATCGGAAGCCACAGAGCAAATGGAGCAGCACTGTAGACTGTATCACTGTCTCACAGCTTGTAGGGTGCCTATAACCCTACAAGCTGTGATAGCCGGCCTTGACAGTCTTCCTATTTTGGAGGCCTCTTGCTGTCAAAAGAAATTTTAGCTAGTTTGCCTCATTCCTTTTCCATTACTCCTTTCTTTTCAGTCCTGCCCATCATTGGCATTTTACCTACACTGCAGTGAATAGTTTTTCTGAAGTATTTCTGGACTGGAGAATCCAGCCTCACTCCCCAGAAGTGATTGTTTCAGAGGAATTACATAGAAAAGGAATTCTCTATCTTAATGAATTTTCCCATTGTTGAAGATTAAAATAAGATCTTTACTGCTACCTTAATGTGTTTTTGATGATTGTAATTTCAGTTCAGAGAGAAGCATGAAAAAAAAAAGAAAATGTTTCTTCAGTAAGGGTTTTGTAGAATATCTTCAACACACATTTTTCAATGGACCATATCAACTTCATAGTTTTACAAGGTCAGGTTAAAATTGCTATGAGGACTCATATAGACCTTTAAAAAAAGGGTTCTCTTTTATTGGTTCATTTTCAATGTTGCAGATCAGCTAAGTAGAGATTATCAAAATCTTCTTAAATAATGAGCATTTTGCTCAATAAAGCAATTTGTAGCACATCAAATTTTTTACCCTTAGAAATGCATAAAAAGCTCCTAACAAAGTACAGCACAAAAAAATAGGAATAATGCTATGAAAATCAGTTATAAGGAAGGTATGGTAGTCACTATCCAGAATTTGGAATTATTTTTATTTCAAGATATCAAAGACATTTATTCATAGACTACTTTTTAGTCACACACAAACTCATAGGGGGAAAGAAATCTCAAGGGGAAAAGAGTCAGTTGTTCATCATCCCAACAAACCTTTGAACACACCAGGGAAACCCTTTCCCCTTCCTGTATCCCAAGAATTTCCAAACCCTAGGAGGACTGGGGTGGGGAGGAGCAGACAGGATTTCCTTTGTTCTCTGAACAGCCTCCTAAAAAGAGTCCTTCTAATTCTAGTGCAAGTGATAGAACCAGGCGTGGCAATGTCATCCTTCTCATTCACAGTGAGGTTGTTAATTGTACTCTCTGCTGCCTGTCAATATAGTGTGGAATTTTCATTCCCCATTCAAGATGGAAAAAGTTGTGGCTGAAAATGTTAACATTTGCATTTTTATTTGTTGATTTATTTAAAGGACAGCCTCTCCTACAGCAATCCATCACTTGGTGACACCCCAAATATGAATAATGTATTGTAGACTTGCGGTTACAATATGTAATAAGTGCTAGAGACAGTAAAGGAATGTTAACTATGTTGCAAATGTAATATTTATTGACTCATAAAGTTTATTGCTTTCGAGGTTCAATAATACTGACCATAGGACATTAATATCACTTATCCTGATTTTAGCTGGGCACCTTTGTATGTAGAAATATTCTTCTGTCTCATGTTAACAAAATAGATATGTAATTTAAAGCATAAGCAAAGAGAACTTTGTAGTTTTCCATGCTGAGAGCTACAGTACTACTTTTTCTCCAGTCTCACTTCTGGCTTTCAGCATTGATCACATGTCCCTGAGGCTCCAAGAGAGAAGTAGCACAGTGAACCTCTCGAAGTCAGTGGGCCCCATGGGTGGCTCTGTGAGGTGGGGAGGAGAGAGATGGTCACTTGCTCCAGATCCGCCTCTGCTGCCCCAGGCCTGGCTGGAAGGCTGGGATGTTAGTCTGAGATGAGCCCCTGCCCTGCCCAGAACTCAAGTCCCCCAGCCCTGCAAGGCGGCTGTCAAGCCACACCTGATGTCCACTTGGGCTTCTTGGCATGGGAGTTGGTCCCCACCACCCAAGATCTCTTAGGGAGCCATGGGCCCTGGCTGGAGCAAGGAACGGCTCTTTGCAGGAAAGCAGAATCAGGCCTAGACCCAGGGGTTCAGGGTTCTTGTCTTTGTCTCTCAGAAAACAATTTCAAGAGTAGACAAGCATTGATAAAAATAGATTTTTATTTGGTGGTTTTAGGAACAGAAAGGAGGGAGAGAGAGAGAGAGAGAGAGAGAGAGAGAGAGAGAGAGAGAGAGAGAGAGAGCACACATCTCAAGATGGGAGTGCTGGTGATACATGCTCAGGCGCCACATGTGATTGACCACGTGGGCACAAGCAGCACATGGACTTCAGCAGGATGCGCACACACTTCCTTTGTTCAAGGTGGCTTGTGTGGTTTTTTTCCCAAGCCACTCCACTTGGTGCTTCTACCTAAGAGTTCATTGCTAGGGTGACTGCCAAGGAGGGTAGCGTTGGGAAGGAATGGTTCTTCTTTGAAAACTTTCTTGACCTTTGTTCCTGCTGGATCTTCTCTTGGAAGGTTAATCCAGCCTTCAGTGGTCTGGGCTAGCTCCAGGTAAATAGGTCATATCAGGTCTTAGTTCTGTGCCCAAGTCCTGGCAAGCTTAGGGCTCTGTGTTTACTCTTTAGGAATCCCATTGCTATTGGGGCCCCTTTCCTGTCTAACTGCCTACATCACTTTGGCCAGTAACTCCACTGAACTAAATGGTGCCATGTATTTCTTTCTAGCTGGAAGGGTCACTATCCCCACAGATCATTCCACCTGGAGAGAGAACTAAAGGAACTTTTCTCCCTGTCATTTTGTATGCTTGGTGGGAAGGGGCAAATGCCTTTGCTCAGAAAGTGAACAAATCCTTTTCCTGTCAGGACACTGAGTCAGAGTTAACTGGTTCGGTCCTGATTGGCTACTCACAGTATGATGCCAGAGCCACGCAGGTTACCAATGAATCCGTTAGGAGTAACAGCATTAATGAGAATTAACCCTTTTGTGTCTTCCAGAATTAAGTCCATGACAACAATAACAGTCATACAGGAAATATCTGATACCCAAAGCAAAAGAAATGATGTTAATTAGCAAGCATCAGCTGTAATTGTCATCCCTATTAAGATGCAGAATTATGTATTTCTTCGTTATAAATAACCTTTCTAATTGTACTTGATGTATGCCAATTTAATCAAAAAGTATACTTGCAATAGGCAGACATTTGCATTAATGTTGCTTTGTATCTTCCCATCATTTATTTCAGATTTTACTTAGAAAAAGTCCATTACAACTCTATATCCGATAATCTTTCTTTGTAGGTACACAAATCTAATACATTTGATATTAAAATGGAAAAAGAATCTTCTGGAATTATTTAATCAAACAGAAACTTTTTTCACTTTTTAAATATCAGCCAACCAGATTTATTTCTGTATCTCAGTCATATGACAACACATTGATGATGGTGCCAAACTGATAGAGTAAAATATCATGTGTTCTTGGTTCCTCAAGTAAACTGTTTCACTCTTTTTCCATAATTCATAAGAGCTGTAGAATATAATAGTAGAATAGAATAGTAGAATAGAATAGTAGAATATACTGTAGCCCTCTTTTTTGTAAGAAAGAGCTGAAAAGATGGGGGAAAGGGTGAGGAATCTAGGGACAATAGTGTGGGGAAGGGTGGAGGGACGGGTGCTAAAACGCTGGATGATCAGAACCAATCACGAACAACTTTGAATGTTCAGAGTTGGAGTTCAGAGTTTTTTTTAATTAAAAATAGAATTACCATGTGATTCAGCAAAATTCCCCCTTTTGAGGTTACCCCAAAAAAAATCGAAAACCAGTAACAAAAAATACAATGCTAAAATTTGTAATTACTCATTCACAATACTTGTCATAGTACTTGAGAGTTGACAGACTGCCTTTCGATGTGCTCTATCTTATTTTAATCACACCAGCCCTGTTTGGGAGTGAGGCTGCATGAGCCCACACAGTGAAGAGAAAGGAAGGTTTGAATGTAGCTCCTCTAATCAAGTTTCATCGATTTTTCTCTTTTTTTCACGCTGCCTGGAAGTTGGATTTTGTTCTGTACACATACCAAGCCCATACGATTCTGATTTAAAACAGGAAACAGACAAATTTACGATTGTTTTTTATAACCTCACAGGAAGAAAACATAGTCATGCAGAGAAGGGATAGAAACTGTAGTTCCATTACGCACAGCAACCAAATTGAAGCACTTTCTTACATTTATGCCCCAAATTCTAACTATAACAAAATCTTTTTGGATATCATATTTTTCTCTTCAGTCACACAAATATTGAAGTCCTCTGCTATCTTTCCTTCCATAGCTAACATAATAATGTGCTATTTTTCCAACTAAAAGCCCACTCCCAAGGGCTGAAGAAATGCCCTTCCCTACGGCAGGTAGGGCATTTGCCTTTCATGCATCTGACCTGGGTTTGATCCCTGTCATCCCATATGGTCCCCCAACACCACCAGGCATGATCAGTGAGAGCCAGGAGTAAACCCTGAGCACAGCCAGGAATGGCCCAAGGACAGAAATAAAAGCCCAGTCCTTAAATTAGAAGCCACAGGTACTACTGGAATCTCTACAGAACATTTAAGTAGCAGACATCACTCTCATCCATATATGACACTGCTGGCTCCTATTCACTAAATGCCTGTTACACATCAAGTATTGTGTTAGGAATGTGGTATAGCACACAGGCATAATCCATTTATAATGTATGTTCATACACGTTATGTAAAGCTTTCTAAAATCTTTATCAAAGCTGAATTTCAAGGGCTGAAAAGACAATACAGTAGGTGAGACCCTTACCTTGCATGTGACTCACCGAGGTTCAGTACCCGGCACCACGTGCATATGTTCTCCTGTGCTCTGCCAAGACTGATCCCTGAGCACAGAACCAGGAGTGAGCCCTGAGCACTGTTGGGTGGAGTCCAAAAAGCAAAACAAAACAAAAAAAAAACCCAAGTTTCAGAATATGGGATGGAATTTCTTAGATTTTTTTTTCATAGCAACTTCCTAAACTTGGGTGACTAGGTCAATAGCTCTCATTTTATCCTTAGTTTACGGCATACAAAATAGCATTTGCTAGAACTTTTTCATTAAGAAAATATCATAATTAACAATCAAAGCAAGACTTAATAAAAATGATGCACAACAGAATGCTGACAAATAGGAATAGTCTGAATATTTTTAAAAAAAAGAGCATGTTGAATATACAAAATAAAATATGAATGTGTGACCTGGAAAAATAATACATGGCTTACGTTCCATGCCTTGCATGCAGCTGACCCCATTTGGATTCCAATACTGATTGGTCCCCCAGACATGCTCTGCATGCATCCCTGTAGTTTGTGGAGCATCACAGGGAGAGCCCGCAAAGCCCTGGGCACTCCTGGAGTTGCCCAGGTAATCCCAGCACCACAGTCCCGGGAGCCCGGTCCTCAGACTTGCACTGGACTGGTGGCCAGTTTGGCCATAACTCACCGGGAGTGACCTCGGCCCCTGATAATGTGTACATATATGACATGTATGACCCTTACTTTCTCTCTCTTTCATTCTTTTCTTTCTTTCCTTTTTCTTCCTTCCTTCCTTCCTTTCTCCCTTCCCCTCCCTTCCTCCCTCCCTCTCTCTCTCTCTCTCTCTCTCTCTCTCTCTCTTTCTTTCTTTCTTTCTTTTTGCTTTTCTGGGTCTCACCCAGCAATGCTCAAGGGTTACTCCTGGCTCTGCACTCAGAAATTACTCCTGGCGTGTTCAGGGCACCATATGGGATGCCAGGGATGGAACCTGGGTTGGCCATGTGCAAGGCAAACCCTACCCGCTGTACTATTGCTCCAGCCCATGACACTGTCTTTAATATTTAATCAAGCAGGCAAGAGGGTGAAAAGCTAGCAATTAAAGTTGATATCTTGGAATTCCCTTTTAGCAGGTACATTACTGCCAATAATATGAGGTAAATGCATGAAAATTCTTATGTGTTTGATAAAAAGATGTTGCTTTAAATTAACTCACGATATTGAACTATTCCTGTAATTCCCACTGTTAAAAACCACATCACATATAATCATCCATTCTTCTTGCATACATAATATTAGCATATAAGTAAAAGTAGAAATAATAAAGACAGAATAATTCCAGGAATCGAATTCAACTTGAGATGCTTGTCAGGACATCCTACCATAGAAGAAAAAATAGCACTGCATGGGGAAAATGCACATTGCAACAGCTAGTCACATTGTCTTCTAGTCCATTGCTTCAGGAAGTCTTTCTTAAGTTCTAGATACAAGTACTGTAAGAGAAATTTAGTCATTCACACTTTATTTCTATAAAAAAGTGTGTCACATACATTTTAAAACACAAATTTACAAAAAAGAACATAGTTACAGGAGGTAAACCCATTTTAAATGCTTGCATTCTGTAGATTCAGGTACTTACAGAAACCCCATTTAAACTGGGAACATTTGGTATAAATGTTATTTCTTTGTTCTGAAAGTACTTTCAGAAAAATATTATGACTAGTGACATCTGTTAGTCATCCCTGTTTTGCTATCATCGAGTCAGAGTTTTAACCTCATGAACTATTTTAGACTGTTCTAGCTCACCAAATTTTCTTAACTTCAATATAAAAAAACATGTTGAGTATCATTTACTGTTCTAGGCACGTTAATGCTTTTATGAAAGTGTTACATAAAATTATGAAAGTGTTACATATATTACCTAATATAATCCTCATAGTTATGAAAAACTGAAACTGAAGTGGCAATTATAGAACAGATAAGGCCTGGGTGTAATCTTTATAATACCTGGGTTTGGGGACCTAAGTTTGAATACTTGCCGTGTGGTTTGGAATGAATCACTTTACTTATTCTTAAATACAGAGATAATATGCCTCAGGATGATTACACGATACAGTTGTTAGCACAAGACTGGTCTAAAACCAAGGAATAATTGTCAGTCAGGTCATACATACAGTAAGAAGCAGAACTAGATTTGAACCTTACTATTATAATTCACAACTCTATGTGTACCCTGAGAAAAGTTAGGATTAGCTTCCCCACAGATAGGCAGTAGGGATGTTCATCTTCGCCGTGTCAGCCCTTTGGCACCCTATTACTTTGTCTCTCTCAGCCTGCCCTCACGTAAAAGTACAAATATTAATAATTATCTTGCAAATTTTCTGGGGGATTAAAGTCCTAAATTTGCTATAATGTGCACTCAGGGTTAACTTCCTTCTTTGATCTGAACTGTGAGTCTGGTTTGGGCACCCTGAACTGTACAAGTGACTGGTACTGGCCCCTTTGCCAAGAGTACCACGGGACAGTGCCCTGCAGTCAGAAGGTCATCCCCACACATTGTTGCCAACATTTTCTAGTCACTCTCCTGAGATGTTTCCTCCATTTGTTTTTCTTACTAATAGAGGAGGGTGGAAAGTAAAAATCCGGGCTAGGTGTTCACAGGACTTGTTGCTCCCTCCAGACCTCACAGATTGTTGGTAATGACTCTTTTCCTCATTATTAACCCTTTGTAAAAAATCTGAAAGGGTTTTATTCCCTTCAGAGCAGTTTTTCAGAACTCAGTCTGCAAACTGAAATCACTGATGAATCTGTGGAAATGCCTTTTTGTAGGCTCCACCTCAGATTAATTGAATCAAAATTGCAAGGAATAGGCCACAGCGATGTGGCTTTGGTACCTTCCAGTGGACTCTGATGGGCAGAGACTCAGAACGTCACTGGAAGCTCTTGGGCTGGAGCTGCACCTCTCCTCGTCCCTAACCAAGCACACACTATTTCCATTACAGCCTTTCCACTCCTTTTCCTTTCCATTAGCAGTTTTCTTTTTCTTTTCTTTTTTTGTTATTATTTGGCAGATATCATGGATATAAGTGTGCTAAGATTTACGGCACTAAAGTACAAACGTATGCACCCCATCACCACCAAAGGATCCAGACCCTCCACCAGCTTATTCCCATTATTTCTGGCCCACCTCTTCATTTACACACACACACACACGCACACACACACACACACACACACACACACACACTCTTCCCACGACTGCTTAGTAATCTGAGGTTCAAGGCTAAGGGTTTGTCTTTTTTCCATACCACCTCCTTGTTTTGTCTATAACTAAAGATCATCCAGTATTTGTCCTACCTCTGATTTATTTTACCCAACATGATACCCTCAAGTTCCATCCACATTGAATCAAATTGCGTGATTTTATCTTTTCTGACACCTGGATAGTATTCCATTGTGTCTCCGTACCATAACTTCTTTATCCATTCCTCTGTCATTGAACATTTGGGGTATTGTTCTAACTGCTGCAATACTGGACTAACTGCTCCAGTGAACAAAGGCAGGCACATATCTTGTGGAATAGCTAGGTCATATGGAAGTCCTGTTCTTGCTTGAAGTCTCTCCATACTGTTTTCCTTAAAGGCTTATATACAACATTCCCACCAGCAGTAAATGAGGGTTCCTGTTTCACCACAACCCTGCAAACACTGGTTGTTTCTAGGCTTTTTGACATATGCTATTCTCACTAGTGTGTGATGGTACTCATTGTTGTTTCAACTTGCATTTCTCTGATAATAAGTAACAACACTTTTTCAGATTCCCACTGTCCCTCTGTCATCTTTGGAGAATGGGGGGTGGTTGAGCCAGGAGGAGTTGGGCAACCCTAGTGGTGCTCTAGTCTTAGTCCTGACTCTGCACACAAGCATCACTTCTGGCCAGTATTGAGGATCATATGGGGTTCCAGGGATCAAATCCAGGTTTGCTGCATGTAAGGCAAGCACCTACATCCTGCACTGTCGCCTCGGTCTCTCTTCTTATTTTTGATTGAATTTTTAATTTATTGCAGTTAAGCTTTATATATATTGAATATTTGCCTTTTGTTTGGCATATAGTATTGTAAACCTTCTCTACCACTCAATAAATAGGGTCTCTTTTTATTTTTTCCAGAATTTCTTTTGCCATTTAAAAGTTTTTTTTTAACTAGTTTATTTTGGGTTCTATTGGCATTTTGGGTTCTCACCAGCAATGCTCAGGAATCACTCCTGGTGGTGCTCAGGGGGACCATTTGGGATGCCAGGGATTAGACCCAGGTGAGCTGTATGCAAGACAAACGCCCTGCCTGCTATACTATCGCTCCAGACCCCTAAAAGCTTTTTAATTTGCTGTGTTTTTCATTTGTCTACTTTGGGATTTGCTGCTTTTCACACTAGTCAAATCATTGAAGGCTCTTCTATGATCCATATACTGGAGACTTCTGCCTATTTTTTTCCTCTGTGCATTTATGGATTCTGACCAATCTCCAGGTCTATAATCCACTCAGTTAATTTTTGTGAATGGTGTGACAGATGGTTCAAGTTTTAGTTTTTGTTTTGTGCATGTAGTGAACCAGTTTTCCCACGCCAATTTTTTTGAGGCTTTCCTTCTTCCACTTCATAGATTATAGTATTTTCATTATAGATTCACTGTTCAGAAATCTAAGAATCCTGGAGGTGCTTAGGGGACCACATGGATGCCAGAGATTGAACACAAACACCCTATCCATTGTGCTATTACTCTGGACCCAAGACAGGTTATATTTTGGAACACTTTCACATACTGTAAAAAAAATTTAGAATAATGTTTGTTCTTGTGTACATTCTTTTTTGTTCTTGTGTACTTTGGTTTGATATCTTCAAGTTGAGAAGTAAAGTGTGGGATTTGAGTGGCTGTCAAGGATTGGAGTGGTGAGTAAGGAAGACTCAGCTGCTGAATGGAAAATATAGCTAATAGTTTAGATTTGGTGGTGAGATTCAGATCGCTGAAATTAGATTTACTATAACTACATTAGAATTTGAATGCTTCTTTTTCCTTCATGTATGTTTAAGTTATAATAATGCATTATTAGCATAAGCAGTGTCAGAATAGACGTTAGACTAGAGATAACTGATAGAACTACATTTGGATTTTCATTACTTAGTATCTAAGATTTTTTTACTTATTTATTTTGCTCTTTTCCTGCCCTCTCGAAGTGTTGCAGGTGTGGCTGTGGTGCCCAGCTGCGTTGGCAGGTGGCAGACAGGAGACGGGCTTGTCTACAACCAGGGCTCTGCCCCGTGGACCCTGGATGGTTGATGGTGTGACATAGAAAAAGACTGGGCCCCCTTGGGTGAACCCAGAACCACAGCAGAGTCTGGCAAGCTACCCGTGATGTATACAAATGCCAAAAACAGTAGCACTAATGGATCTCATTCCCAACGAATAGAGATGTTACTGGTGCCCACTCAAGCAAATCGATGAACTTATTTTATATTTAAGATTAAAAATGCTAGGACTTCTGCAATAACTGCTCTAAAAATTGGTAAAATTGTATATTGGCTGGAATTTCAAAGTAAGCTACATCATAGCTCATGTGTGTGGGTTGGGTGTATATGTGAAAATAAATTGCAGTTTAGATAACTCAACTAGAGGCAAAGAACAAAAATTAATTCTATATGCCATGACATGGACACATTATCTCTGTTAATACTATTAAATACAAATTGTTAGATCTATAAGTGGTTGAAATCTTCCCCCTTTTTTTTTTTTTTTTTTTTTTTTGGGTCACACCCGGCAATGCTCAGGGGTTTCTCCTGGCTCTGCACTCAGGAATTACTCCTGCCTGGTGCTCGGGGACCATATGGGATGCCAAGAATCAAACCCAGGCCGGCACAGGCCGGCCACGTGCAAGGCAAACGCCTTACCCGCTGGGCTATCGCTCCGTGAATTTTTTTCCCTTTTGAGTGTTACTTATTTTATTACTTATTATGAAAGAAAAACAATCTGCTGCTCTTCCACCCAGCAGAATAGCTGATCACAGCCCTGCTTGCACGGCTGCTTCCGCCGCGCGAGTTCATCAATAAATACTGGAGATCAGAGGTGACTACAAGAGTATGCCACCCGCACGGCAGAGCCTGGCAAGCTACCCGTGTCATATTTGATATGCCAAATACCAGTAACAATTGTAGACCTCATTCCCATGACCTGATGGAATGGTTTGAGGCTCTTTTGTTCCTGGAGCAAGCAGATGCCTTTGGGCTCTACTAGCATGAGACAGGACATATGGAAATGTTACTGGGGCCCGCTCAAGCAAATCGATGATGAACGGGAAGACAGTGAGACAGTGGTCTGAAAGTCTGCCCTTACTTGTTTGGTTACAATAGCTTTCAGTATCATCTGAGTCAGGGATTGCACTACCTCCCCAACTTTTCAACCCCCCAAGTTTCCAATAGCCATTTTCTTTCAGCCACTGTCACACTCTTCCCATGTGGTTGTCTGAATCAATAAGCCTTCAACATAAGAATTATTAAGACATTCTTGAAGAACTCTACTTACCAATCTGAATTAAACTAGAGACTATTCACTAGAAATATTGTTGATGGCTATTTACTAAATTCATCTTATTGCTTATATTAAATGCTTATATAGACCCATGATTTATTATCTATCATTCTCCCCTCTTCAACCTCACAGACTATAAACTTCAGAGGAAGAGCAGGGAGGTTTTTCTTAAAATATCTTCTTGTGAGGTTATTTTTATAATAGTTCAGGGAACATGGTTCTGACTGATAAGACTTCTGGTTTTGAGGTATAAAGTTACTGCACCGCAGCACCCAGAGTGCACAAGGTCCTTTTGTCACCAGGAGAACAAGGATTTTTTTTCCTGTTATATCCATGACTATTTCCTGTGCTGAACCAGGGAATGGCTTACTGTAATCAGTAAATATATGTTGAATGAATGAATGATCACAAAGGGAATGTTTCCTTTGAAATTCACTAGTTCATGGCGTTCTTGTGGACAGCTACTTTCCATTAGTGTCTTCTCCAAATCTACGGTGACAATTGTTCCAAGGTGATATATTTAGTTATGCTGTTTTTACTTCACAGAATATCCTTATATTTTTACCATCTTGAAGGTTTTACACATTTTATAAGAATTGGAAAATATTTCTTTTAAGTATTTTTTTAAAATAAGAAAAGCTAAAGTCTTGCAGGAGATTTCCAGGTTGGATAACACCAGAATCTAAACTTGGGAACAGTTTTCTACATGTCCTTTGCGTTGAAATTTGATTACTTAGATAGTGTCTCACAATTGTCTTCCTTATCATTCTATTATCTCATGTGCAGCCATTTCAGAGCACTTCTAAACCTCTGATTTGGAGTGTGGCTGGTTTATCGGTTTGGTTTTCGCCAATGAAAATCCTGACACAGGAGACTGACTTTGAGAAAAGGGCATTGGAATTATAATCAAGACCGGAGACATCGTGCCTCTCCAGCTTACTAATAGCAAAGCTAAGGTCCACATGGCCCCATAGTTTTCCAGCCTTCCATTTTCTGCCTATCCTTACCTTACAGATACAAAAAATGAGCATATGTATACTTATTTTTAAGTAACTTACATCTTTGAGAAATAAAATCATGAAAACTGAACTTCTAAAAATAAATTGCCGTGGGGGCCCAAGAGACAGGACAGTTGCCTGACAATCTGAGTTCAGTTCCCAGCATCCCATTCCTAAGTGCAGAGCCAGGGTAACCCTAAGCACGGCCAGGTGTTCCTCCGCCACCCCACCCCAAACACAAAGTCTGCTAAAAATAAATTACTGATATTAGAATCAGCTGATTTAAACTATCACTTGTGGGTGTCGGCCAGTAGCTTAGAAATATTCGGGGAGTGAGCAAAGGTAGCATGTGTCATTCACAGCGTGGATCACTCTCTGGCCTCCCATCTCCCAAGACCAGGTACAATTTACATTCTCTGAGATTCTGCTCTGCAGCAAGTGTTAGCTGAAGGTCTTTACTTTTTTATTTCTAAGTGAAATCATCTCTGGAAATCATATTTTACTTTAGGGATGTCACCAAGTTAAATAGAAAAGATAAAACTCTTGGGGCTGGACAGTGGGTAGGGGCGCTTGCTTTGCACACGGGTGACCCATGTTCAATCTCCACATCCCCTGTGGTCCCCCAAGCCCACTAGTAATGATTGCTGAGCACAGAGCTAGGAATAAACCCTAGCACTGCTAGGTGTGCTCCCAAAAAATATATAACAAAAAAAGATAAAACTCTTGAAATCTTCCACCACATTGAAAAAATTACTCATTTTGCCTTGTGTCAGGATTGTGCTTGATGATTGATCCCAGAATGTCACTGAGTAAATCAATGTTTTTCTCTGCAAGAACACTTGCAGTGGAGAAGACTAAGACTAATATAATTATTGGTCATTGGCAAATGTATTTCCAGCTCAGCTGGATGTGTTTGTGCACTGTATATATTGTATATTGTATACAACTTTTAATAAAATAACATTTTTCATGATTTGCTTTTCATATTAATGGTTTTTTGTCTTCCCCCTCTAAAAGGTTAATTTTTTTATTTCTTTCAGGCAACTTCATATTTCTCATTTGCAATTCACTTTAACTTTTTATATCATCTGTAGTTCCTCCCCAAAAGAAAATTTCAGATTACACATTTAAAAGATATTTGTTGGGGCCAGAGTGATGTACATTGGGTAAGTACTTGCCTTACATGCAGCTGAGCCGGGTTTGATCCCCAGCATCTCATAAGGTCCCCCAAGCACTGCCAGGAGTAATTCCTCAGTGCAGAGCTAGGAGTAAGCCCTGAGCATCTCTGCGTGCCCCAAATAGCCAAAAACCAAAAAATAAAATAAATTAAAAGTTATTTGTAAACAGTAAAAGTAAATACACTAAAATTGTTCTTTTCATTTGCCTTAAGACTTCTGGATACATGTTCTCACAAAATTTCTGTGAATTTTAAAGAATATGAATGAATCATTTGATGTGTAAATCCTAATGTTATCCATGAAAAGAAGATTTTAAGTCTGTTTTAAAGTTCAAGAGTAATTGGCCAGTGCATTACCCATTTATTTGTCAAGAATTTTATTGATTTTCTTTCTGTTGTGAGCACATATCAAAGTATGACATTGAGATTGAAAGCTCATCGTGCTTGGCACTCATCTCCAAATGCTTAAAAACTAATCAATTTGGTTGGCTGTAAACCCCTTGGCAGGCAAGGGGATAGTCATCCATACTGGTACACTTAAGAGACCATTTGTTGGCCACATCACAGGAAAAATATATGGCCCCAAAACTAAAAATTAATTAAATTTAATAGGGACCCTGATTTAAGAAAACTCCCTGTCACAGAACTTGCTCTTGAAAATCAGAGGCAATTATTAGAGCAAAAAAAAAAAAAAATAGGTACATCCCAGTTCTTTTTTTTTTCCTGCTTTTTGGGTCACACCTGGTATGCGTAGGGTTACTCTGGGTTACTCTGGCTTTGCACTCAGGATTTACTCCTGGCGGTGCTCAAGGGACCATATGGGATGCCGGGAAATCAAACCCAGGTCAGCCACGTGCAAGGCAAACGCCCTACCTGCTGTGCTATCTCTCTGGCCCCAAGTATATCCAAGTTCTAAAGGAAAATGTAGACAAATCTTATCTACAATTGCATGTCTTACACTTTTTTTTTTCCTTTTTTTGGTCACACCCAGCAATTCTCAGGAGTTACTCCTGGCTCTGCACCCAGAAATTACGCCTGGTGGTGCTCAGGGGACCATATGGGATGCCGGGGATAGAAACCAGGTCAACTGTGTGCAAGGCAAATGCCCTAGCCACTGTACTATTTGCTCCAGCCCCTATAAAATACTTTTTTAATATTGCTTGATAACATCCATAAACATTTCATTCTTTCTAGATTTTAGAAGTTTAAAAATATTCTGTATTAATTTTCATATTAAATAATACTAAATAATAAGAAAGATAAGATAAAGGGATGACCTGCTGGGAGAATTGCCTCTTCTAATGGCAGTGCACTGAGTAAATAAAAGATGCTGGAACTTGTACCTTGGGGTTTTCTTCTTTCTGGGGTCTGGGTAACTCTGACGGCAGAGTTGCTGAGGAAGGAATGCTAAGCTTATTGTCATCGTTGCTTTCTCCTCGTCGTTGTTGGCTTCCTCCTCCACTTCCTCCTCCTCCTCCTCCTCTTCCTCCTCCACTTCCTCCTCCTCCTCTCCCTTCTCCCCCTTCTCCCATCTCCCTTCTCTTTTCTCTCTTCTTCCCTCTACACCCAGCTGTGCCCTGGGCTTACCCCTGGCTCTGGACTTAGGAATCACTCCTGAGAGGGCTCGGGGGACCATATGGATGCTGGGAATTGAACAGGGTTCGCTGTACAAGGTCAGTGTCCTATCTGCTGTACTGTTTCTCAGGCCCTCTTTTTTGTTAGTTTATTTTTGGGGGCCTCACCCCGTGGTGCTCAGGATTTATTCCTGACTCTGCTCAGGAAGCTCTCGTGGAGGTGCTCAGGCGGACCATAGGCCATGCCAGGGATTGAACCTGACAGATGAATGTAAAACCAATGTACCTATTGTACTGTCTTTCCAGGACTAAGCTTATATCTTCTTTTTTATCCTTCTTTTTTTGCTTTTAGGGTCACACTTGGCAGTGCTCAGGGATTACTCCTGGCTCTGCATCAGGAATTAATCCCAATGGTTCTTGGGGGACCATATGATATGCTGTGGATTGAACCCTGGTTGGCCACGTACAAGGCAAATGCCCTAGCCACCTACCCGGTCCTGCTTATTTCTTTTTGAGGGCTGTGTCTTCCCTACACTCTGGGAGAAATCTGCCTGAGAGAAGGTACCTTGATCATATACGTGGCATGCCTACTCTATCAGGTGAAGAATGGACCATTTACTACAAGATGTATTCTGTGTGGACTTCCATCAGGGTCCTTCTGAACAGTGTCAGGAAATGTCACAGGCAGCTACTGTGCCAGGAACTCAGCAGAGACCTCAGTCTTTCTAATCCTGTATGTGCTGCCCCACAACTCGGCTCATGGGTGGAGAGTGTACTGCTCCTAAAGTAAAGCCTCCCTCTAAATCTTCTCTCTGAAACTTCTCCAGGCAATTCCTGACTTCTGAAATGGACAAATGGAAGAATCAGATTATGGGTGAAAATCCCAGTGTTGTTTCATCATCAGAATGGATATTAACACAGATTTACAAAGGACCAAACTTAGTAGCAGTACTAAGCCTGGGACCGGCCCTGAAACCACTGGATGCCTTGGGCATGCTGGACCAGTGGAGAGTTAGGAGTCCATGAGGCAGCCATAGGGCTGGGAGATAAGCCTCATCCCCAGGACCGCAGTGCCCTGCCTGGCACCCAGGCACTGCTGGAACCCAGCACCTTTTCAGAGCTGCCCCCTTTAGCCAGTTTATGCTTCATCACAGCTTGCTCCAATTCTTTATCACCTCCCTTTGGATATACTTTTGTGAACAGCAAACTGTTTCTACTGGCATATAAGCTGTAGGTCATGGGCCTGAGAGATTGTACTGTGGGTAGGTGTCTGACCCAGGTTCGTTCCCCAGCACCCCATATGGTCACCTAAGCCCACCAGTCGTAAGTGCAGGGCACAGTTACTCGTGCAGAGACAGGAGTAACCCTTGAGGCATTGCTGGGTGTGCACCTCCACCTGCCAAAAATACTGTAGTCCAGATGGCAGTGACTTTTATTCCAGCAAGAAAGGTTTCCTGCTAGGGCCGTAGTCTGGTATTTCTGGTATCTTTTGTGTCAGTGTGAGAATTTTCGTTGTACACCCTCGCGGACATCACAGTGTCTAGTGCTCACCACTCCTGCGGTTTCATAAAAAGGTTAAGCCCCGTGTTATGTTTGTTTTAGATTTAAAGAAAATGAGTTGATCCATTTAAGATATGCAAAAAGATCCTTTGACAGATTTCTTGGTATAAAGTTGGTATTTAAGAAAAATTAAAAAATTATTTTTAGCTAACACAGGTTTCCAAACGGATAAGTAGAGGGAGCCAGAGCGATAGCACAGCGGGTAGGGCGTTTGCCTTGTATGCAGCCAACCTGGGTTTGATTCGCAGCATCCCATATGGTCCCCTGAGCACCGCCAGGAGTAATTCCTAAGTGAATAGCCAGTAGTAACCCCTGAGCATCGCCGGGCATGACCGAAAAAGAAAAAAAATGGATAAGTAGAGCTTATAAAGGAAAAGATAAAAAGAGGAAAAGACCCCTAGTTGTTCCTAGTATCATTGTAAAGATTAAAGTGACTCTTCTGATTGAGACACAGGATATCTTCAGGTGTTTGGATATTTTAAAAAAAAGCAGTAAGACTAGAATCGGTGTATTGAGCACGGGGCTCCCCAGCCGTGCTCTGGACCCGAGGGTCTCTCCCAGCAATGCTTGCCCCTAGCCCTGAGGGGCTCAGCGCTTGTGCCTGTAAAGCCCTGCTGCTCTGACAGTGGGGGCTGTGCATTGCCCCAGTCACACCTAGCACTCCACGTGCACAGCTCCCACCCTTTCAGCTCCCTTTCTGCTCCCCACGATCGTTTGTAAAACAAACATTGCTAATAACAAAGATAATGTAAATATTGGCATTAAATAATACAATCCGAGCTATTTCTTTGTAGAGAAAAGTGATCAAATGGAATCTTTCTCATTAGGAGTAATTTAGGACAAAAGATGTTTTCTGGAAAATGCCACTGTGATTTGCTGTTTGCCCTTTGACCCTGTCAGTTTTCAGCAGAGGCAGTGTTGACAAAAGTGTTGCCTACCTTCCAAGCATCTGGAGTTTGAGCATGGAAGGAATAGAGAATATTATTTTCTTGCTTTGTGCCTCTCTTGAAACACCAAAACAATATTTGTTTTTACCTTCCCATGTCCCTGTTTATTTACTCTTTTTTCCTCTGTCCTTCCATTTGGCAGTGGTTTTGACCCAACCAAGAGATGTCAGGTTCAATTACTAAGTGACTCAATGCCAGCTATAATGATCAAGGAGAACTTGTGCCCCCACCAGTCTGCATTAAGTTCAGTCTTTCTAACTGACACCTCGTGTGTTTTAGCAACCAATTGATATTTTCTTTGACATCCTATTTTCTAAATTCTTCCAAATTGGAATAGATAGTTGACCTGTTGGGGTGTCTTTATAGACAGAACAATGGGAGAAACCCTAGTGGGTTACCCCATCTCTCTGGTGTCTTTCCCCATCAATTTCTGGTGTTTATAAATTTATTCCATGTGTTTATGAATAAAATATTTCCTCTCTTTAAGGTAAAGTTTTTTTTTCAACCTTTTACTGCCCTTAGGAAATTTGATCACTTTCTATTTAATTGTTCTAATTTTCCAAGCATTACTTGTCACTTGTCACTTGTCTTCCCATTGTTCATTGATTTGCTCGAGTGGGCACCAGTAACATCTCCATTCGTTGGGAATGAGGTCCATTATTGTACTGTTTTTGGCATATCGAATACACAACGGGTAGCTTGCCAGGCTCTGCTGTGGCTCTAAAATCTATTAAAGAAAGTAAGACCAGTAAATCAGATTCAGCTTTTTACATTTTTTATTTTTTCCTATCCCCCCTAGGGATACATTTAAGTGTCCTCTGTTCTGCCCTCAATCATTCACTTTTTACATTTTTTTTATTTTTTCCTTATCCCTCCCTCTAAGGGATAACATTTAAGTGTCCTCTGTTCATGCCTCTTATTATGATCTATATCAGAGGCATAGTCATTGAGAGAACACTGTCGTTTCTGTAATCCCAAGTTAGTATGGCATATACTGAGGCTTATTAGTCACTTCCCAGAGGTATTCCATTTCGCACTTAACAGGAGAGGCGATGAGTTGCAGTTTTCAAGATACATGTTAGTAGTGTTTGCTTTATCCATATCCCAAAGGCTAGATTTCCCCCATATCTAATTTTCATCCAAGTTGTCATAGACTATTGTCACTTGAGATGCTTAATAATAACGAAAACATGCCTATCACATCCGGATTTAGATAAATAGTTTGAGTCCACAATCCTGACCCCAGTTAAATAATGGCGCTCATGAGCCCTAGCTGTACCTACCAACAAAATGGGTGGCTCTAAATCAAACAGGAAATCCAAAGATTCCTAGAAACAAATGACAATGAAGATACCAACTATCAGAACTTGTGGGACACAGCAAAAGCTGTGTTAAGAGGAAAGTTCATAGCTCTGCAAGCATTCATAAGGAAAGAAGAAAAGAAGAAAGGGCCCACATAAATAACCTGACCTCACAGCTGAAAATATTAGAAAAAGACCAACAAAAGAAGCCCAACCCAGGCAGAAGGAAGGAAATAATAAAACTTAGCAAGTCAACTTTATGAACTATGTTTCTGTAGGTCGCTGATTGTGCCCTCTTACTGGCTTTCATCACGTCCTTTATTAAGCAGGAAGTGAAGGGGTATAATCTGCTTTCTTAAATAGGAAGAACTTACGCCTCTTCTTTCCAAAGAAAAATTATTTTCTCAGTTCTGTTCTCTGAGCTTCAACCATGGCACTGAGAGCAAGCAATGAAGACCAATGAACACCTTAACCTCCAGCTCCTTCTCTCCCTCCTTCTCTCCCCCTGAGCACCTGGTTTTCCTCCTAAGCCTAAATCTGTCGTGCACACAACACACAACAGAGAAATTGAGTATGTGTGGGGAGAGTGGAAGGTTCTTTTCTGCTGGATTGTTCTCCCTAATAGGTTCATATAAAGGTTATAAAGTCCATCAATCTATATTGTGCTTCTCTTTGAAAGTACAAACAGTCATAAAATAAAGCACTACCACTCAGTTTCATAATCTTAAATTTCAAACAGTGCATCAATGAATTATTTATGTTATAGAATATGTTTTAAATAATGTGTAGCATAAAATGAAATGAATGCATATCTCTACTTGCCCTGAACTTTCTAAAATGCATGCTAATAAACAGGGTAACCTCACATCACTGTGGTCTGGTTGAATTTATAAGACAAGCACTTCTTTCGGTTTGGGTTATTCATTCTTGGGTTTGCATTGTGTTCTCTGGCAGTCAGAGAACTGCTCTTAATGCTGGTTCTAGCAGGTTCTTACCTTTGGCTGCAAGTTGTCTAACAGTGCTTTCTTCTCAAGATAACCAAGATTGGGATAAATTTCACTTGTCATGCTAGCTTCCAGCTATATTAAAGTAGTCATTAATTCATAGTTAGTGGTAACTTATAATTCCATAGAAAAGAGATCATTTTATTAAGTGGCCATTATCTAACATCATAATTTCACAAAAATGATTCAGATACTAGAAAATAATTGATATCTTAATTTTTTCGATTACTTCAAAGTTCAGACATGGGGGTCAGTGTGGTAATTTTTCTTAATCTGTATGTAACTCATGCTATAGTGACAGAAAAGAAATTCTTGTAATTCTTATGGTTGCACAGAATATCAGATTTTATTCTCATATGAAAATCTCCAAGATCTACTACGAATCTTGCATAAAATAGTCTTTCCATGGGGGGGCTGGGGGCACTGGTGGAGGCGGGTGCTGGAACACTGTGTGACCGAAACCCCCAGCGTGACAGCTGAATTTACCCGGTAAATAAATGTTAAAAAAAAATAGTCTTTCAGCATAACATTCCAAAGTTGGGCCACCTTGATTGGTGGGCATTGTTGAAGACTGAGTAATCTAATTACTCAGCAAGCTGTTTCTATTAATGGAAATAGCTTTGTTTGACAGTTTCATTCAGGACTGATGGCCAGGAGGGGAAAATGATGAGGTCTATAATCCCTCTTGCAAAATTATTGGAGCCAAATGGTTTTCAGAATTCATAATTTTTAAAATATGACACATTTAGCATAATATATGATTGTTCACATTAAATGGAATAAACAAGTATAGATAACCCCTTTTCTGTCTGCTGGGGTCAGAGTCTATTGTTATGGTGTTTTGTTTTATTTCTAATTCAGTCCTCTGTAAGAGTGTTTCTGCTACCCTATTAATCTCTTTTTTATATTGTTCTCTTTTTCTTATGTTAATACTCTTTTACTGGGCTGTTACTTACAAATTGGGCCATCTGTATTATTGCCGTCACTTATTGGACTTGGTGGGTTCTACTCAAATTCAATATTCAACACCTGTCCCACCATCATTGCAACTTCCCACAACCATTATTTCCAACTTTCCCAGCCACTGCTCAAGCCTGCCTCTATAGCAGACCCTCAATATTTTATTTTATATTGCTTGTTTTAGGTGATTTACTAAAAAGTGATTAAGAAATGTTTTTATAGTAAAAAATTAGTAAATATTGTTCAATCTCACCGTGGAGGTATTAAGCCCTTTTTATAAGAAATTTTATCAGTAATTTTATAAGAAATTACTGATAGGTTGTTACCAGATAGGCATTGTATTTATGTATTTTGTTATTTTGTTGCCTTCTACGTTACCTACATCAGATTTGGTATGCTGCTGGAGTATCTGTTTAGTAAGTAGTCTTTGAGATGTTGCATGAACGTGGCCTTGAGCTCCAGGACTCCAATTTTTTTGCAGGATGATAAAATTGGAGTTACATTTTTAACTTGGAGGTAATTTTGGGGTATGGGCGCAACTGCCAGGTCTTCCAGAAGAACAGGGGAGATGTGGGGAATGAACCCATCCCTACTCTGTGAAGCCTGAACATCTCAGTAAAAAAAAATCCTCATACTTGAGTTATTCAACAGATTAATTCATGGGTGGGGCTCATCCAAGCAGTGGAGTCCAGCCTTGAACATGACTGCAATTATGGAGTGTGGAAGTTTTTGCTTGCTGGGGCTCTGTTAGGATGGGCTGGGACCTCACCTGTCCCCCTCAAAGTGGATAGGTGCATTTTTAAGTCTGGCTGTTGTATTTGAGGTTTTTCTTCTCTTGCTGAGGTAAGTAGTTAGACTCTTCTGTGGTCTTGCCATTTTGATTATAATGTGTCTTGGTGTTCTGTTGTTGTTGTTGTTGTTGTTGTTGTTGTTAACTTTATCACCTTGAATTACATAGTTACAAAGTTAATCATGATTCGAGTTTTAGAAGTAAAATGTTCCAACACCAGTCTCTTCACCAGTGTCCACTTCCCTCCACCAATTTCCCCAGTTTCCCTCTTACCAACCTACCTCTATGGCAGGCACTTTTTTCTTTTGTTTTTTTCTTAGTATTAACTGTAGTTTACCATACTGTTACTAAGAAGGTGTCGTGTGTGTCAGTTTACCTCATTACAGCCCCAATTCTTGTCCAGAGTAACCACTTCCCTCTGTTATCAACATAGTGTCTCTTCTCTGCACAGTGACAAGCTTCCTTCTAATAACCAGCTCTCCTGCTCTTTCTTTTTATTGCCTTTGAGCATTAGTCCTTAGCCTACTGTTTCTTTATATCCCACATATTTGTGACATTCCATTTCTGTTCTTCTTCCTCTGGTTCAAGTTCACTCTCCAGATCCATCCATGTAGCAGCAAGTTGCATGACTTCATCTTTCCTTCCTGCTGCATGGTCCATTTGTGTATGTACCATAGCTTCTTTATCCAGTCCTCTGATCTGTTCTTGGGCACTTGGGTTATTTCCAGATTCTGGCTATTGTGAATAGTAGTTCAGATGTCTTTTCTGCGATATGTTTTTGGGTCATTAGGGTATATTCCCAGGAATGGAATTGCTGAATCAAATGGAAACCAAATTCCTAGTGTTTTGAGGGATGTCCATATTGTCTTCCCAAAAGGCTGGACCAGTCAGCATTCCCACCAGCAGTGAATAAGGGTCCCAGTGTTGTTCTGTTAGAATCTTTTTTATTTGGTACTCTTTGGGTCCCTGGAATCTGTATAGGAGCCTTCCTCTAGAGATTGGGCACCACTCTGCATTCAGAATTCAGTTGTTGTGGCTTGCTCTTGTGTTCTTTAGCTCCTTCAGTTTTTATGTGTACAGATTCTTTCATCCTTAAAATCAGTTTTTCAATATCAAATAAATCTTCTTTGAATTAGTTGAATTTCTCTTCCAGAGATTACTTAGTACCCATTGCAATTGCATGGAATGTTGATTTGAGGTCATCCTTGTTCAGATTTGAGGAACTTGAGACTTGGACTTCTGTCCCTGTCCGTAATACAGCTGAATTCCTTGGTTTTTTCATTCTTACAGGTTGTGGGTGCTAACAGGTGATACTTTGGATCCTGATTATCTTGAGTACTGACCTAAGTGGCTGTTTTACCTAGCAGGCCACTGTTTATGCCTTTGTTTTTCACACTACTTCCATTACCTGTATAGGTATTTCATGGCACAGCCTGTAAACAGAAATGTAGATCTGTTTACTCTCTTCTATTTGCCAGGATTTTTCCTGGCACAAAAATAAGACCCTGTGTTTTCACACCAGCTCTTGAGTGTGTGAGGTGGGTGAAGTACAGTAGTAGTAATGGTTGTCCTCTCCGTTCCCAGAGGCCAGGGCTAACTTTTCCCTGGCAGCACGACGCAGAGAGGGTGGATTTCATGTCCTGTCCATGTACCTAGATTGTAGGAATTTAAATTGGCAGTAGCTGGTAGGTACCAACCTTCCTGCATACAGGGCAGGCTCAGAGAGGTAGGCACCTACCTAGCTGCATAGGGGCAGAGGCAGGTTCAGAGAGATCCACTTTTTCCTTTTTGTGTTGTTTCAGTTTGGTGTTTGTTTGTTTGTTTGTTTGTTTGTTTGTTTGTTTGTGAGCCACAACTGGCACTGTGCTGAGGTCTTACTTTTGGCTCTGCGCTCAGGCCAGGCTCCGAGGATCATATAGCATACAAGATCGAACCCACTTAAACCTCTTGCAAGGCAAACACCTGCCCTCTGTTCTATCTGTCTGGCCCTGGGATCCACTTTCTATATTCCCAGCCCAACAAATAATTAACTTCACATATTCCTAGAGGTAAGAACCACAAAAGCAGCAACGAAATTTCACCCAACCAAATTTTAGTTTAACTAGAGATGCAGAGCTGATAGCAGTACGAAGTCAGAAGAGTATCTATCGCTACTCACTTCTCTGCTTCTTGTGCCAGATGACACTTGAGCGCTCCAGGACGATTGGCAAGGATATGAAAAAATTAAGCATGGTGATCACTGATGCCTATCTAAATTCAGTATCTTAGAAAGGAAAAATCTTTCTGAACCTGGCTAGATTATGGCAGGGTAAAAGAAAACCTATTTGAACTATGTTATCTGAGATTTCCCTGAACCCTTCACTCTGTCTTGTGTTTTATTTCTGCTCATTGAAGCAAGTTATGTTGACATTATCTTTGTGAATGCATTACAAAGGAAGTTCAAGAAAAGCATACTTTAAGGAAATGTTTTTGAGAAAATTGTCCTTAAATCAACACTAATGACCAAATGTTGATTTTTACCTTCAGATAACAGAACAGAAATGCTAGATACAAAATTTAGCTAGAATAAGACAATAAACACTCGAGATTCTTTAAAATTAGAGCAATAGCACATCTATAAACTAGAACACTGCATGTTTACAGGAATTAGATAGCTCTTTACACACCATTGTGGAAAAGCTCCAAACATTTCTTAAGTGAAAAAGCAGATCATAGATCTGTGCGTAAGAATGGCTCAATTTAAGTTTTTAGGGGCTAGCATACGCGCTCAGTAGTAGAGTTACATGCCTCACATGTGTGTGTGGTCCTGGGTGTGACATCCAAAACAGAAACCAGAACCTTTCCTGGGTTATAAATTGTTTAATGCATGCGTGTCTTTGTGTATGTATTCGTATGTACACACTTGTGCATATAGTTATGTACTAAAAAATTAGAATCGTGTATACTAACCTGCTAATAGTGATGCAGGTAACAGTAATGGGATAGACATTTGGGTAAGGAACAGTGTTGAAGACATACTCATGTTTCTTTGTATAATTCTGTGTGCTTCAATTTTATAAAGAATATGGACCTTTATGAACAATTATAACATTTAAAGTATGTGACTGTGCAAAATGCCTTCATTAATTAATTAATACTGTTCACATAGAAACAAAAATACCATTCAACTTTCTGGATGTTCGCTACTTAACATTAAGGATATACTTTATTTGCTCTGTGTGTATCATTTATTATTTGCTCTGTGTGTATCATCTCCAGTGTCATGAAGGAGATAGGCACTAAGCAAATCCTTCAAATAAATAATTACAAATTGTGATTAAAAACTATGAATAGCGCAGTTTTTACTATTAGGAAAAATAATGGAAGCAAGAAATTTAGACAGTGGGGCTAAGGAAGGCCATTTTGAAATAGCATTGTTTCAGTTGCTCTCTAGAAGAGTAAGAGATAGTTATCCAGAAGATAGGCATGTTTTATACTTAATTATTTGTCTCATTATTCTAAATTATGTGTAGATACCACATTTTCTCTTCTATATTAAAATTGAAGTGGGGGAGAGAGCAATGGAAGAATGGTGGGGAAGAGGGAGAAATTGATTGAAAGAGGCAAAGGAAATAGCACACATGAGGTTTTTAAGCAGGAAAACTTATAACTTGTTAAGCAGGAAAACTTATAACTTGTTTGCAATGTTATTGCAAACATAGCACACATGAGGTTTATAAGCAGGAAAACTTATAACTTATAAGTTATTTATAACTTCTCCATTGCAAAAACAAAAGACCGGGCTGGAGCACAATAGACCAGCTGGTAAGGTGTTTGCCTTGCACGCGCCGACCCGGGTTCGATCCCCGGCATTCCATATAGTCCCGCGAGCACCGCCGGTAGTAATTCCTGAGCAAAGAGCCAGGAGTAACCCCTGAGCATTGCCGGGTGTGACCCAAAAAGAAAAAAAAAAACAGAAAGACCGTTATGGTAAATGGATTTCAGTGGAGTGAAGTTGAATCACATGAAAGAAGAGAAGCAGGCAGTGGACAGGACATTCTCTGTCTTGTAGGGCAGTTTTTCTCTGGGTTCTCCATAATTTCTGTAGTATTTTTGTATATGGTTATCCTGGAGAAAACTAGGCATGGTGGTAGGTTGGCATTAAGAAATTGGCTCATGAATTGTGGGTTCTGGCCAATCTGAAATTCTTAGGGCACACTGAAAGTTGGGCAGAATATCTGTGTTTCAGTCTAAAGGCAAAATTCCTTCTCCATTAGAAAACTTCAGACCTTGCTATGAAAGCCCACATACATTAAGAGATAATTTGCTCTCTTCAGCATCAACTGATTATAAAAGTTAATCACATCTAAAGAACATTTTCACAGATTCAATACAAAGACTAGTGTTTGACCAAACAACTAGACAGTATATCCCTAGCTAATTTGACCACATTAACCATCACACTGCTCTGTTAGCTCTTTTGTACAGCAAGTGCAAGGGGATGTCCCTGAATGGGATTGATGATTCATTTAGAGTTTGTAAAAATTCATTCTGGTTGTTATGTGAGGAAGAGAGAAGTAAATTGGGGAATAATTGAAAATCACTGTTGCAGTTTTACAGATGAGGAAGGCTGATACCTGGTACCCCAGGGTTGAAACGGAATCAGAGCAATCAAAACCATAATGTGTTTAGGAAGTAGAATTAAGACCTGTAGGACAGAAGGTAGTAAAGAGAGAACAGCATCAAAGGTAACTCTAAAATTTTTATCTTTGGCAATAGAGTCAATAAAAGAGCTATTGAAATGGGAAATCAGGAGGAAGGATCAGATATAGGCAAGAGAGAAGGTAGTATAAGGAAAAAATGTGAATGTTGGGGAAAGTTAAACTTAAGCTACTTCAAAACATCAAAGTGGAGGTTCCGAGTGGAGGACTGGGGATCCTCTACCTAGTAGAGGATTTGGAAATTTGGTCTAAGGATAATCATTTGCATCACTTGACTTCCGTTGTTCATCAATTTGCTCGGCGGGCACCAGTAACATCTCCATATGTCCTGTCACATGCTAGTGTAGCCCAAGGGCATCAGCTCGCTCCAGGAACAGGAAGAGCCTCAAACCATTTGTTCAGGTCATGGGAATGAGATATAAGGATAATACATTTGAGAATTGGCACAGAATTATTAGATAATCAAGGTTACCTCAGAATAATGGAAAGAAAGACAATACATGCTGATGAAGAAGAGACCTCTGACCTAAGCACTAAAGAATGCCATCATTTTGAAGCTGAATAAGAGAGAAAAGCACAAGCCACAGGAGACACATCACAGGTTGGGATATCATGGAAACGGAGAACAGAGAGAAAAGTATTTCTGGAAGGTCAGTCCTGTAGATGAGTCTTTCAGGTCAAAATAATTGACATGTCCACTAGATTTGCCAAAACGGTTTTGGTCATCTTAAGGAATAATACATCAGGGAAGTGGATAGGGAAAACCAGTTTGCAAACATTGCACATGGAATGAGAAGGAAGGAGGTGGAGGAGTGCTTGCTACTGTGGTACTGTTCCCATGTACGATTTCCCTGTCCTGTCTCACACAGTCTTACTCACCTCCCTGGATCATATCACGGGCCCCTGGCCCTATGCTTCTCTTAAATAGTGTATGCTGCCTAGAGGTCCCGCGAGAGAGGTGGGTCTAGAAAATATTTGTTCGGAAAGAGGAGAGAGAGCGGACTACTGAGCTGGAGTCCGGGGGCTCCTTTTTATCTGTAGCCACATCCCACCCCCAGCCATCCCATTCCACATCCTGATTGGATACCTGTTCCAGGAACAGAGATTTAATGTGATCTGATGCTCTACCCGTCAACCTGCTCCATCAGTTTTAATCTTAAATTCTTCAATATTCCTGACAGTTTATAAAATGTAACCTTATACCATTAGTATACCCAGAAAAATAATTTCACGGTAATTTGAAGTCAACATGATGAACGACCTAAAACCTGAGCTGTGCAGGGAGGAAGAGAGCGGCATGGAATGCCTTCAAAGGCATTGAAAAAATAGCTAAAAGGACAAAGAACCTCCAGCTCCGGGCACATCTCTTTGACTCCACCGTTCTCCCTGCATTAACATACGCCTCAGAGACCTGGGCCCTACGAAAGAGGATGAGAATGCTATTCGGGTCTCCCAGAGAGGAATCGAAAGAGCTATGCTTGGAATATCACGCCTCACTCAAGTGAGAGGAGGAATCGGAGTTCTGACCTCCGGTCGCTATTCCAGAATCAGGGACGCTGTCTCGTTTGACCAGGCATTGAAAATCAGATGGGCTGGACATGTAATGCAATTTGGAGACGACCGCTGTACTAGAGCCGTTACCGACTGGATCCCACGGGATGTCAAAAGATCACATGGTCGCCCACCCACAAGATGGTCAGACTTCCTTGTCAAGACCCTGAAGGAACGGTTTGAGGCTCTTCATATTCCTGAATCAACCAGATGCCATTGGGCTACATTGGCACGTGATAGGGTCCAATGGAAATGTTACTGGCGCCCGCTTGAGCAAATCGATGAATAACGGGATTCAAGTGATCAAGTGATGCCCAGAAAAAAATTCATAATTCTTTAATATTATCTTTTTTTCCATCCATTTTCAGTTTTCCTAGTTTATTTCAGATGTACACATATATCATTGGGATTTTTTGAAAAACTATTCAGTTTATTTTTTTTTAATTTTTTATTATACCACAGTGAAACATACAATTACAAAGGAGTTCATAATTGGTTCTTGGTAATACAGTATACCAGCACCCATCCCTCCACCAGTGCCCCATTTCCACCACCAATGTACCCCCACCCCTCCCGCCCACCCAAACTATTCAGTTTAAATCTGTCTATTTCACTGGATAAAGAAACTGTGGTACATCTACACAATAGAATACTATGTAGCTGTTAGGAAAAATTAAGTTTTGGAATTTTCCTATAAATAGATGGACATGGAGAAGATCATGCTGAGTGAAATTGGCCAGAGGGAAAAGGAAAAATATAGACTGACTTCATATATTTGCAGGATACAAAAAAAAGCATGATACCAATATCCAAGGCCAGACAAAACATGGATCAGAAGGTCTTGTCAGTGGGTGGAATCTATCACAGGTGTGCGGGAGTCAGAGGTTAGGTAAGACAGAGAAGGGAACAGTGTACTAATAATTGTTGGAAATGATACTACCAGCCTAGAACTGAGCACTGAATTTAGGCAAAGGGATATTCATGATAACCTCTAAATGTATGTACACAGTGTGTAAGAGAAAAGAGAGAGAGAGAGAGAGAGAGAGAGAGAGAGAGAGAGAGAGAGAGAGAGAGAATAGGCAAAGTGCCTGACATAGAGGCAGGCTAGGTGAGGAGGGAGGGAATCAGGAACATTGGTGGTGGGAAATGGGCGCTAGTGGACGGATGGGTGCTGGAACACTGTGTGACTGAAACCCAAACATGAACATCTTTGTAATTGCATATCTCACGGTGGTGTAATAAAAAATGTTTTAATCTGTCTACTTTATTTAGTTGATTGTTAAATCTTTTTCATCTCCAGCAAGTTTCCCTTCTTTTGCAATGTCATTTATTTGCTGAAGTATCTGAGTCATTTGTATTACATATTTTCACATATTCTAGGACTTGGATGATTGTACCTATTATGTAATTTAACTTATTTCTACGTACTTTATATTTTGTGTGAATCAACAATTAGATCTGGAGGAATTGTTCTGTAAGAAAAATGTTGGTCAGGTGATACTGTTTATTTCTCTTTAATGTAGTGGAGATTGGTTGTGATGACTCTGCTTGTGAATCTCTGAGGTGGTAGGTGGTGAGCTCTGTCTTAGACAAAACCACTCTTTTCTGCTCCTGTTATGTGTTGAAATGGCACAAACTGAACTCCTATTTCAAATAAATTATTTTTATTGTTTTTGTCTTAAGGAAAATGTTCTATTGCCTTTACTTTGTCAAAGTTGAGTTAATTGTATTTCTGGGATCATTCCATACTGATGTTAATTTCTTTCAGGGTAGCATCAGCACTTCAGTTGTGTTCATTTCCTTCAATACTGTATTGGCTATTTCATCTCAATTTAACCTTAGAATCGCCTCACTGATATCCACAGCATCTTTTATTGGCATTGCATTGAATAGATGAAATTGGGAAGAAAAGTTGGCTAGATGGAGTTTCATCTTGAACATGCAACATCTCTCCATCATTTATTTCCTTCAGTTTGATTTATCAGAGATTTGTAGTTATCCTTTTTTGTTAAATTTAGAACTATTCCACTCTGTGAGGGTACTAACATAAATGGTATTTGTTTACAGTTCAGATTCCACTCTTTAATTGTCAGTGTAGGAAACCAACTGAGTTTTGCATATTAACTTTGTATCCTACAGCTCTTTCATAATTGCTTCCACTTAAAAGGAGAAACTGGGACCAGAGATAGTTCAGCAGACTGAAGACATGCTGTACTTGTAGGAGTCCCGGCTTTGATCCCTTGGCATCACATGGTCCTTCAAGCACTCCAGGCATGACCCTGAGCATAGTAACTTTGAGCACTACCAGGTGTGAACCCCTTCTGTCCACAAAAATATTGCTTGTCATTGTCACTTGTCTTCCCGTTGTTCATTGATTTGCTCGTGCAGGCGCTAGTAACGTCTCCATTCGTCCCTGTTGCATGCTAGTGTAGCCCAATGACATCTGCTTGCTCCAGGAACACAAAGTGCCTCAAACCATTCGTTCAGATGGTCAGAAGAAATCTGACCATCTCGTAGGTGGGTGGCCATGCATTCTTTTGACATCCCGTGGAATCCAGTTGGTAGCAGCTCTAATCCAGCAGTCATCCATCCCTAAATTGCATTACATATCCAGCCATCTGATTTTCATCATCTTGACAAATGAAACATTCCTGATTCTTGATCATCGACGGAGGTTGCAACTCCGGATTCCTCGCACTTGAGTTAAGCATGATACTCCAAGCATAACTCTTTTAATTCCTCTTTGGGATACCCAAATAGCATTCTCATCCTGCTTTCATAGAAGCCAGGTCTCTGAGGCGTATGTTAGTGCAAGAAGAATGGGAGAGTCAAAAGATGTGCCTGGAGCCAAAGGTTTTTCATCTTCTTAACCACTTCATAGATGCTCTTGAAGGCGTTCCACACTGCTCTCTTCCTCTTGTGTAGTTCAGGTGCCAGGTCATTCGTCATGTTGAGTTCTCGACTTATGTATTCATTCTGTTGAGAGAAAATGGAACTTCAGGAAGTAGTCTGTTTCTCATGAGCATTGTTTTCTTGAAATTCAGTTGCAGTCCGACCTTTCCACACTCACAGTCGAAGTCAGCCAGCATTCATGCCGCTTGGCTGATGTTTGGTGTTATTAGAACAGTATCACAGGCGAGGCGGATGTGGTGTGGTTGCCAACCATCTATCTTCACTTCCATTCCTTCCCATCCCAGTGGTTCCATGACTTTCCCGAGGGTGGCATTGAAGAGTTTCAATGAAATAGTATTTCCCTGTCGAACTCCTCTCTTTACGTTGATGATCACTTCCTTGTAGAATGGTGAAATCCTGGTAGAGAATCCATAATAAGCAAAATTCTACTTCACGGAGTGAGGAGAAAGGGCTGCAAAGTTTAAAAGAGAACTCCCAGAATGACCACCAACTGGAAGCTCTTTGGCACTGTTGCGGCAACATGGGAAGATTCCTTCACTGACAGCATAGACAAGGAAGAGGAATACAATCGACTGGCTCAGCAGCTCCATGATTGTGAGAGGAATGCCGAGAGTGAGAACGCCAGAAACAGACGCCTGTCTTTGGAAACTCAAGCTTATTCACCAAGGTGTCTTGGCACGAGCCTCATGCAATCACAGGCTAATTTCTGCACTCGCAAAGCAGTGCAAAGTTGCAATAAAGGAAGACCTCAGAGAGAGAAGAGTAGCAGTACTGGTCATGTGGCAAAAGCCGGAAAAGTATTTGCAACGCCCTCCTGTCCTTCACCAACTATAAGACCAAGTTGACTGCCCTCCGACATCCTGATGGATCTATCACTTCTTCCAGAAGAACAATGGAGATTATCCACAACTTCTACTTGGATCTCTTCGATAGCCACGTCCACCTGCCCACATACCAAATTCTGCAGGATGGACATGTCATTCCCAACATCCTCCTTCCGAAATTCAACATGCCGTTTCATCAATAAAAACATGTATAGCACCTGGTCCAGACAAGGTTAGACCTGATCACCTGAAGAATCTGTCACCAGTACTTGTCAATACACTATCTCGGCTCTTCACATGCTACCTGTCTGAATGCAAGGTCCCGTCCCAGTGGAAAACCAACAGGACCGTTCTATTGTGCAAAAAAAAAAAAGGTAGCATCCACAACATGGGCAACTATCGCCCCATCTGCATGTTATCCGTCGTCTACAAGTTATTCACTTGAGTCATCCTGAATAGAATCAGCAGAACACTGATTCAGACTCTGTTGAGACTGAAGCAGTCATTGAAGACATAGTCAAACAGGGCATTCAAACTCAGTACATCAGGATCCTCCACAAAATTTTAAAGGGAAAAAAAACCCTGATGAGCACTGACAGTCTTGTAAACCTGACAGAGTAAAATAGTTTGTCTTTAATGGCCTTGTTCTTCTGACATGGTAGGCAAGCCCTTCTATTTAGGACAAGCAGTGAAGGGGCTGGGGTGGATGAAAACAAAATAGCTGATTAGAGAAAAACAGAAAATATCAAAAATGGCTACTATCTGCTGAAGTGATTATGCCCTTTACTGAATCTCCTCTTTGTTTTTTGTTTTATTCATACTAAATTGCACAACTTCAATTCACAGAAGAGGCAGATTTTGTATTCATATAAGGTTCTGATATTTCAAGTCATAAAGGGGACATAAATAAGCATTTAAAAGAGCATTGTTTAAGGAAAGGGAGAGACATAGAATGACTGCATTTATTTGCATGGCATAAATATACTAGGTGATCTTACCAAAAGTGGAAATTACCACAAGCGTGTGGGAGTCAGAGGTTGGTTTAGATAGAGAAAGGAACATGAGTGAATAAATGTCTAAAGTTCTGATGCTAACATAGAACTGAGCATTAAGGACAGACAAAAAATACAAATGATGGCTTCTAAGGTATGCGTAGTGCAACCCACAATGTGTGGGAGAAGGAGGAGAGAGAGAGGGAGAGGAGAGGGAGATAAAGAACCTGCCATTTAGGCGGGATGTGGGAGGGGGGAGGAATTGGGGACATGGGTGGTGGCTGAGGGGCACTGGTGGAGGGCGGGTGCTGGAACACTGTGTGACCGAACCCCCAAGCGTGAGCAACTTTGTAATTGTATATCTCACGGTGGTATAATAAAATGTTTAAAAAAAAAAAAAAAAAATAAAAAGAGCATTGTTTAGATAAGAATGCCAAGCACCCTAGATTAGGAATAAAGGGCTCTGGAGAAAGTATAGATACATAGTTTAGTTTGGCGCCACACCCGGTGGTGCTCTGAGTTTACTCCTGGCTCTGAATTTGGGGATCCCTCCTGGGAGGCTCATGGGACTTTATGGAGTGCTAGGATTGGACCCTGGTCAGCCACATGCACGGCAAATGCCCTACCTGCTCTATTCTCTCTTTCCGGCCCTAACGTATTAGTAATGGTCCAAAATAAGAGAGATTTTTGTCTAGACAACTTATTTGTTAGAACTTTATTTCCATTACTCTGGGTATTTATTGTTTGAATCAATGGTCTGATGCAGCCAATGAACAGAATTAATAGCAATCGTTGGAAAGAGAAAAGCTTGATAAGGAAGATGTAGGGATCAGGAAGTAGTGGGTGTTTGAATGACTTAATTTGGAAGAGAGCCATTTTAACTGATAGCAAATTAAAAAAATGGGACTATGGGAAAAGCCTGCTGAGAAATATCTGTGACATGGGATGGCAAGGAATTAAAGTCAGAGGAGCCAAGAGCATAAAATGGAGAAAGTAACAGTGGTGTTGGATAAGGAAAACCACTATCATCACTATTTCTCCATGTTGCATTGAATTCATAGCTAAAGTAATTGGATAAGAAAAAAAGAAATGAAAGGAATTTCTCAAAAACTTCAAAATAGATTTACTTTATGATTCAGCTATTCCACTCATATGTGTGTGTGTGTGTGTAATATATGTATTACTGTTCCATACCCACCACTAGAGCACTAATATCCTTCCACCATTGTCCCTGGTTTGTTTTGTTCTTCTTCCTCCTCACTTTCTCTCTCACCCCGCTTAGCAGATTCAGTTCTCTAGGTAGAATCTCAGGATTTGCTTTCCCTGGCTTTGATTCTTCAAACACTGCATTGAATGAAGTCATCCTATATTTGTCCTCTTCCTTCTGATTCGTTTTGCTTAATGAGATTCATCCAATTCTGTCCAAGTTGCAGGGAACTACAATATTTCAGAAAAAGATGAAATCTTGCCTTCTGCTACATCATGGATAAAACTCGAGTGGATCAAATACCACATGATCTCTTTTGTGTGTGGTATGTAAGGAACAAAACAAGAAGTATAGACAAAGTCCAATGAAAATAAATCCTTAAACTGGCCACAGAACTAAGATTACCTTTGAAAGTATAGAGGAGGTATGATGAACTGTCCAGGAGAGTGGTACAGGCGATTGATGTGGTAACATTATACCCCCAAATGTAAACATTTATAGTCTTAGAAATCAATGTACCTTCAATAAAGTAATCATGACAGTAATAAAAGAACAGAAGTTGTATCAGTTGAGAGCCATTTATGTAACATTGCCATTGGTATCCGTGATAGGAGTTTGAGGGGGAAAAATCAAGTATTAATATCTTAGTAATTGAAAGGAATTGATAAATAGATGGTGTTGATTAAGAGAGGTGGTCAGAATTGTTATTATAGATGTCAGGGTGCACAGAACAATAGTGATTTAAAGAGATTAAGGGAGTAATAGTCAGATGTTCAGAATGGAACCATTTTGAACCTGAAGTGTTTAGAAATATGTTGATTATAAAAATCACTACTGAGGACTGTAGAGATCGTACAGCAGGGAACGCGACTTGCCTTGCATATAGCCAGTCCAGTTCTATCCCATGCATCCTTCATAGTCCCCCAATTCCCTCCAGGAACGACTCCTAAGCCCAGAGACAGGAGCCCTGAGCATTGCTGGCTGTGACCAGAAACAACACCACCAAACAAAATTTCTACTGAGAAGCATGGAGAGGAAACCAAATTTCAGTTAAAATAGAGATAGAGGATGTACTCCAAGGAATACAAATAGAATAAAGTATACTATGAAGTGGAAGCTTAAGACAGGTTCAGAGGCAGGGGATGGGAAACATGGAAGACTAGGATAATAACCTGTGATCATTGACTGGTAAGAAATATAGACAAGAATTTATTTCATCTCAAAAGACCTTCAACCTTACCTTGTCTTTTTCTTAATTGAATCACCCTTAGATATAATTACAAGGTTGTTCATGATTGGGTTTCAGTTACTCAATGTTCCAACACCCACCCTTCCACCAGTGTACATTCCTACCAGTGTCCCCCTTTTCCCTCCTGCCTCCTTTCCCTGCCCAGAGACAGGCACTTTTCTCTCTCTCTCTCTCTCTCTCTCTCTCTCTCTCTCTCTCTCTCTCTCTCTCTCTCTCTCTCTCTCTCTCTCTCTCTCTCTCTCTCTCTCTCTCTCTCTCGCTCTCGCTCTCTCCCCCCCCCCCCCTTTTGGGCATTATGGTTTGCAATATAGATGCTGAGAGGTTATGTTTGTTCCTTTACCTACTAGCCCTAGTTCCTACTGTTTTGGGGTATTGATTTCATATCATGCTTTTTCACATTCCACCCTGTGTATTCTTTAATACGGGTTTGACTAAAGAAATTTGAGTGCATAGAAGAGGGAAAGAATTAAGAAACCATTAAAATAAATGTAATGGCTTTTGTATGGGAAAAAAAACTCCCAATGTATTGAGTGAAAAGAAAGTTTCACTGTTTAGTTTCGGGTTTTGGTTTTTTGGTGTTGGGACCCACCTGGCTGGGCTCAGGAATTGCATCCATTACTTCTTCAGGGGGCCACATGGGGTGCTAAGGACTGAACCTGGGTCAGCAGTGTGCAAGTACTTTGCCCACTCTACTACCTCTTCAGCCCCAAAAAGAAAATAGTTTAGGGTCCAGAGAGATACTACAGCAGCTCAGGTGTTTGCCTTGCTCGTATCCAACCCAGGTTTGATCCCAAAATGCCATGTGATTCCCCAATACCATCAGGAGTGATGAATGAGTACAGAGCCAGGAGTAAGCCCTGAGCATATCCACATGTGGCTCATAAAACAAACCAAAAAAAGTATCTACTTTTTACAAACTATGCCAGTGATATTGCTTAGCAGTAGAGCACATGCTTCATATGTATGAGGTCTTGGGTTTGATCCCTAGCACCAAAAGAATAGTTAAAATATAGTCTAAAAAAGTTTATGAATAGTGATCCTTCTGTTGAAGGAGAATAAAAATATCTGGATGCATAATATTTTTCAGAATGTTTGAGATATATTGTAAATTTTTTAATTATTAGTTATTTGAATTTTTAATGGTGCTGGAGAAGCAGCTGGGGGAGAGGACACCAGAGCGATGCCCATACACTGCAGAGATAGTTGCCTTCATGAGGCAGACCAGAGTCTGTTCCCCAATACCCCAGAGTAGGCCAGGAGTAACCCCTGAGCAGAACAGGAGTAAGCCCTAAGCACCACTGAACGTGACCCAAAGCCAAAAAAATAAACAAGAGCTTTTGGAAGAAAGTGCTAAAAACAAATTCATCCATTAATATTTTGGTATTGATTTGGTCTTCACTGCTAATGCCTATTAGTAGTTTGTTCTGTTAACAATCCTATTGAATGAGAGGAGCTATGAGGTGCCACTGAAATCTGAGGGCTATGGGGCCAGAGCAATAGCCCAGCGGATAGGGCGTTTGCCTTACACGCGGCCGGCCTATGCTGGCCTGGGTTCGATCCCCGGCATTCCATATGGTCCCCCGAGCACCGCCAGGAGTAATTCTTGAGCAAAGAGCCAGGAGTAACCCCTGAGCATCGCCGGTGTGACCCAAAAAGAAAAAGAAAGAAATGTGAGGGCCTGCCTACCACAGACCTTTTAATTCTTCTACCTAGTACAATTCAGTATTGGAAGATACCTGAGATAAATATCTGAACTTTCCTACAACTTGAGGGCAGAACCAGTGACATAATTTTAAAACTCTTTAACTTTAAAAAACTTTAAAAATGCAAAATGAAAATGTAGACCCTTGTTCAAAAGGTGGAATGAAAAAGTACATGATAGGCAGTGAAATACACAAAAAGCATTTTTCTCTAAGAAGACTCTTGTAAAACATCACCAGGAATAGTGACAGTGAGTGATCAGCCTATAGATAGAAAAAAAAATCATATTCAACCTAATTGTATATAATAATTATTACTTTTGAAAGTTACGGCTATTAAGTGATAACTTGATATTTCTGCTTCCATTTTCTTCTAATTCATTTATTAAAACATCAAAATGTATACTTTCAGCAACTTTAAGTGATATAATTAAAAGGAAATCATTCAGTCTTGGCAAAATGAAAGATCATGTGTAATTTTGGGTAATTTTTAATTTTAAGAAGAATTTGCTGATGCAAGTGACACTGAAGCTGTTAGGAATTTTTTCTAGGTTTAGACAGCATTGTGATAGAGCTAATAAATTTGTATTGCGGTAGCGTTAGTTTGTAAGTGGCAGGTGCACAGCACTGTGATTTAACGTTGTCTGTGCTACATACATCACGATCACCATCAGAAGCCTACTTCCGACAATCTGTGCCTTTCTAAGCAGATTAGCAGATGTCGGTTGTTTTCATTTTCATTCTTAATTTATGTTTGGAAACAGGGGTGTACCTCTGAGTTCATACTTTTCATTATATTTTATTAGAGTTTAAAAAAATGAAAAAACTAGTTTCATCACCATACAGTTAGCTCTGATTCTGTTTGGTTTGCTTTTGTGCACTCACTTTGTTTCTTCATAGTCCACACAGGCTTCTCTTTTCCCATATGACTTATTTTATTTAGTGTAACACCCTCAAGGTCCATCCATATTGCCACGGAGGGCACAATTTCATCCTTTTTAATAACTGAGTAATAATCCATTCTTTGCCACATCAGCTTTACTCACTTTCCCTCAGTAGTTACTTGGGTTGTTTTCCATATTAGTCTCTTAGAACTAATGCTTTGATAGACAAAGTATGTCTTAGAACTTGTCTTTCTATATTCTGCAGCTAAATGGCTAGATCATATGACATTTCTGCTCTTAATTTTTATCAGGACCTTTCTTACTGTTTTTTTATAGTGGTGCACCAAATTATCTTTCCAACTAAACTACACATATTGTCTTCTGCTCCCTCACCAGCACTTTGTTGTTTTGGGGGAGTGAGGTTTTGGGCCACCTTAGCTCTACACAGGACTTACTCTGGCTCTGTGTGCTCAGATTCATTCCTGACCTTACTCAGGAAAGCATCTGCAGTGCTGGGAGTTAAACCCCTCAGGGGCCACATGCAAGGCAAATGCCTTAGCGTCTATACCATCTCTCTGATTGCCAGAATTTAGTTTTAAATAGGAATTTATACAGTGTCACATTAATGTTTCTCTGGCATGTCGGTAACTTATAGCAGTCATACATAGAAACAAGAAGCCCTTTATGATTGCATATGATTCCAAATGGTTTTGATTCTTATTGCTAAATATATATTTTTTCTTTTTGCTTTTTTGGGTCACACCCGGCAATGCTCAGGGGTTTCTCCTGGCTCTGCACTCAGGAATTACTCCTGGCGGTGCTTGGGGGACCATATGGGATGCCGGGATCGAACCCTGGCCGGCACGGCTGGCCACGTGCAAGGCAAACATCTTACCCGCTGGACTATTGCTCTGGCCCGCTATATTTTCTATTACAAAAAAATTAATTTTAAAACTTTAAAGAAACTTTAAGCTTTATTTAAGAAACTGTAGTCTTCATTAACTGGTTCATTTGAAGGTGCTTATGAAAATATTATCAGTGATCAATTGTAATAATCCTTACACTTTATTTTTATGTTTTTTACTGTAGATATTTGCTTTGCAATATTGCAGCTTTAAAATCCAAAAATTTAAAAAACTCTGAAAAATTATACTATCTCTTTAATGCCTTATTGCAGTATCCATGTATCTGCTTTTATTTTGTAGTAATTTACTAACGTTTATTGCCTAACTGTTAGTGGTTCATATTCCAGTGCTCAGGCTAAAGAACTAGTATTTTTTGGGGCCGGAGTGATAGCCTAAGCGGGTAGGGCGCTTGCCTTGCACGCGGCCGGCCCATGCCGGCCAGGGGTTCGATCCCGGCATCCCATATGGTCCCCGAGCACCGCCAGGAGTAATTCCTGAGTGCAGAGCCAGGAGAAACCCCTGAGCATTGCCGGGTGTGACCCAAAAAAAGCAAAAAAATAAAATAAAATAAAATAAAGAACTAGTATTTTTTGCTTTGAGGATGGGCCCAAGAAGACAAGGAAGTCAACCCTCCCACCACCCTCCTCACAACTCTTACAGTACCACAACCACCTTCGCCATCACAAACCTGAAGTTAGGTCCCTGGTTGCCAACTTCCCTACCCTCCCAAGTCCCAGAAGCCCCCCCCAGACCGCTTCTGGAATAAATAAATAAATACATCAAGAAGGCAAACTTTTGCATCCGTCCATACTGTCCTGCACAGCTCCCCCTGCTCTTGCTTATTCTCCCATGTGTCATCAGACTTTATATAAAAACTCAAGGTCAACAGCAAGACCATTATGAATTTGGGATCATAACAATTGAACATTAAGCCAAGTGCAGGGCCCTAAGCCTGTATGAAGACACCATATACACTGTTTAAGGCTTCATGACAGAAACCTGGAAATAACTTGATCCCTATGAATGGCTCTGGAGGCAGATACATGTCTGCCTTTGGCTTTCCATCCTGGAACTCCATCAATGGGCCGTGGGATGTGAGGTAGTTGTAGACCTTAATTAGTTCCCTCTGAAAACTGTTCCAAGCTTTCTTTTCAATATAAATGCTAGACACCAAGTGTAGTCTCTCTTTGGAGAGAATCTCTTTATAGATTCCAATGAAGATTTCTTCTCCCAGATTCTAGAGAAAGTGGGAGTATGAGAGCAGGGAAGGAACTAGCCCCTTTAATTGGATATTTATTATATGTTAATGTATGCCTACTGGTTCCTTTTACTCTAACGAAAGTTCTGTTAGAGCATGCATGAGAAACTGAACCGAGATACTGAATAATATTCCCAGTATCACACAGCATGCAAATGCTAGAGCCGAGATTCAAACCTAGTATGTCTAGCCGCATGCTTTAAAAGATCACTTTAGTGTCCTGGATATTAGTACTGGCAACAGACTACCTGGGTTCAAATCCTGACTCTCCCATGTAATCACTTCGTGTTAGATGAATGTCAGTTTGCTCATGTTTAGGATGGAATGAGAAGTTGGAGAGATGGTGCAAAGGTTCAGGCATTTGTGTGGCTAATGCCAGTTCAGTTCCCAGCTCTGCATATGGTCCCCCTGAGCACCACCAGGAGTGATCCCTGAGCAAAGAGCCAGGAGTAACCCTGAGTACTGCTGGGTATGGTCCAAAAACCAAAACACAAAAAGAGAGGATTATGGGATGAGAGTAGGATAGCAGCAGCTTGGAGGGTTGTTGGAACAATGACTGTTCAGTCCTCTTGTATCTGAAGAGCAGTTCTGGCCTGTGGACCAGCACTTGAAAACTGCTTGTTTAGGTATTCAGAAAGCGTAAGAACAGGGAGCAGAGATATAGTACAGCAGGCAGAGCTCTTGTCTTGCACACAGTCAACCTGGGTTCAGTCCCCAGCACCTCGTATGGTCTCCCTAAGTCTTGAACACTGCCAGGTGTGGCCCAAAAGCCAACAAAACAAAGCAGTGACTGACACTCAGTATGCCTGAAGCCTGTTGCTGCTAAGCATTTTAGTCCTTGCTATTATTATTTTTATGGTGCCCTTCCAGTGTGTCTCTTCTTGGTTTAGAAAAGAACGTTATTGCCCGCCATAGACGCAGGCTGGGGAGGGGGAGAAATCATGGGACATTGGTGGAGGGAAATGGGCACTGGTGGAGGGGATGGGTACTAGAACTCTGTATGACTGAAACCCAAATATGAACACATTTGTAACTGTATATTTCACAGTGTATGATAAAAAAAAATTAAATAAATTGAAAAAAAGGAAGAGAACGTTAACAACAAAAGAGAAATGAGTCAGAGCAAAGTATAACCGTGAGGTACTTGCCCTGCACACGGTGGACCAGGGTTCAATCCCAGCACCCTATAAGGTTTCCTGAGTCCACCAGCCGTGATCCCTGAGTACAGTCAATAGTAAGCCCCTGAACAATGCTGTGTGCCACCGCCCCACCCCAAGATATCTTTTTAAAAGAAGACTCAGCCTTAGCCCCGGTATTTTCCTTTGCAGAGTTCCCCCTCGAAGGTCCCTGGTTCCTGGTGGGATCCATGATCTGACTCCTGCCCTGGTGTTCCTCCCTCCCAGGCTCCTTGCAGCCTGCTGTCCCCTGACCCTCATCGGTCTGTGCTATGTGTATTACAGGTATGCGAGACGTCTCTGTTGGATTTGGTTCAGTCTCCGAGCCCAACTCCTGCTCCCAAACTCCAGCCCCATCCCTCCAGAGAAGCCGGAGCCTGGCATCACAACACCTGCCGACTCAGTCCTGTGAAATCATCCCGAGCAAGATGGGCACAGTCAGAACCTCTGAAGACCTGGAGGAGAATCAAATTCTGAAAGACATTTTTTTTTATTTGACACTGAAGCATGTGCTGCAAAATTTCCATCAGAAATGTGTCGCTTTTTTTAATATACTGATCTAGCATTTTAAATTATTTGATTACAAAATAATCCTTTCTCCTTTCACAGGAACCTAGCTCACTAACATCCCATTATATATTGAATATAAACTCATTCCTATACCCAGGGTGTTTTGGAGCAGACGAATCAGTGAATTACATTTTACAGGCAGTGGGTGCAGAGCCAGTGTCTTTTATAGCCAAGCAGAGTTTAGAAAATGGACACAGTACATTGGACACGCTTTTTTTCCAGCAAAACAATGATCATCATTCCTCCGCCCTTGTTTCAAGAGTGTTTCCTTCTGCTCTTTTTGTTGAAAAAGTTGGTTCTTTCTTTGACCCAAGAAAAACTTTCACTTAAAGATCTTTTTAATTTGAAACATAGCCTCTTTATAACAAGTAATTTCAAGAAGATAGACTCTTTGACCTTTCTACACTGCTCATACCTCTGATCTCTAGGTGTAATGATTGCAGTGTAATCACTGATGCTGGAGTTACCACAGTGCCCTGCCATCACAAACAACACTGCGGGCCATCTGTGAGCATCTGGGAGCCTAGCAGATGCTCGCTCTGTAACCGAAGCTGCTCAGTGACCAACCCTTGGAAACCAGCACTCAATAGTACAGGAGAGGGATTTCCTTAGAGATACAGGTAGAGGAACAAGCCCAAACTGCTTTTCCCACCTTCCCTTATGTACCTGGGGATGAATAAAAGCCAGTGCTCAGTGTATTTGTTGACCACATGTCTATTTTATTTACCCCACTGAAGGCCCCCTGGTTGAGTCAGACCACTAGAAGGAGAGTGGCATTCAGCTGCTGCACGCTGTTAGCCCTTCCTGATCCCCACTTTCACCCCCAGGAGAAAGACAGACCCTCAACTGGCCAGGCCTTGCTTGTGATCTGCTCAGGGCCAGTGTCTCATGGCCCCAAACAACCATCTTCACTGGCCAGATTAGCTTCACTGCTGTCAGGCTGTCCACCCCTTCACCCCTACTTTCCTACCAGGCCTCATTTTGAGCCGTTGGAAGCCCAGGAGGGAAGCCTCACTGAAGGCCTCATTGTCTCTCTTCCTCCCTCAGTGCTTTTGCGATGGGCCCCTTCAGCATACCAGTTGCTCCAGTAACACCAGTCCATGGAAGCCAGGGAATTTCCAGACTGGGAATTCCTGTGACTTTGATCTACAGGGTATTGCTTGTTTTCTGTCTCTCGTCCACCAACCCTAGGCTTCAAATGAGGTCAGAACTATGTGTCAGTAGACAACATCAAGACCACCCAGGGAAGCCTGTGCATAGTAAGCTTGCAAGGTTTTCCTGAATTTATTTATTTCAAACTAATTTATTTCATCAAAAACTCATTTATTTCAGCTGCCAGACACCTTTTCACAGCACCTTATTGTCTGGCTAAATATCAGCATCCTCCTGCCTCATGCAGCCTTCCCTCACTTTGCTCTTCCTCTCTTTGGAGGGAGAGGAATGGAGCCTGCTAATGCCACGCTCTTTATCTGAGATACGAATATAATGTCAGACCTAACTAGTTATATTTGTTCACTTGAAAAGTTGGTAAATCATTACAACTCTTTTCCAAGTTTACCCTTGTGAGAGAAACTGAATCAGTTTCATCCCATTTATCAGAGAAGTAGAGGTTTCTTTTGGCGTGATCAAAATGGGTCATTTTCTGAGTTGGAAGTTGAGATGGCAGCTCCCCCACACTCCTGTAAGCTCACACTAGCCTCATCTCACTGTGTAGGATTAGCAATGTGCCAACTGTGTGTGTGTGTGTGTGTGTGTGTGAGAGAGAGAGAGAGAGAGGGATAGAGGTTTTCAGCTAATAAATTATGACTAATTTCCCCCATGTAGTTTGGATATCGAATTGTCCTTTTGAACACCCCCTCATCTGGCCAGTGGGTCGCAGCAGGAAGGCCAAAGTGGAGCCCTGGCTCATCGAAATGTTCTTTCCCTCAGTGCTTGTTACAGCAGTAGGAGCTTGGGGCTAACTGGTAGGAAGCAAATGGTAGGCTGCGTTGTGCTTGTTTTCCTTGATTGACTCCAATGCCCTCAAACACACACACATACACACACCTCTCACACACTCTCACACTCACACAGAGCCTTCTCATGGTGGAATGTCCTAGGTCACTGGATTGGGGTTAGTTTTCTGAGGCCTTTCCATGTGCCTGTCCTCAGAACTGCTCAGGCAGGAAGGAATATCACAGCGCTTTGCAGCAGTCAAGATGGCCCTGCTATTGACTGTCGCTGGCTATTATCACTGGGATTATGGACATTTGGCCTTGAGTGCTGAAATGCCCAATTCTCACATCATACCTGTAGATGCAGTTAAGAAATCCGGAGACCCTGTTCAGCCTTCCGGTCTGCCAGCCTGCCTGGCACCCTCCATCTGTGAAGCTGCCCTTCACAGAGAGGAAACGCCACTCAGTCAGCTCCCAAGTTAAAATTGGAATGACTAAAGTGCTCCCCCAACTCTCTAGAGCCCAGGAACAAAGCTGAGGATGAGTGGGTAAGTCCCACACAGTTAGGGAGGAATGGTGTGACTCTGGAGAACCAGCTTCATAAACAAGGAACCAGTTCCGTGGTATCTTCAGAGTAACTGCTGTTCAGCAGCAAGTTGTTCCTGAGCCCCCTAGGGTTCTGTCATTGCAGTCACAAGTGTGAACTTTGATCTCACAAACTCACAGCTGCATGGCTATTGTTTTCTTCTGTGCATCTCACTCAGTCATAAACAAAGAATGCTTCTGACCTTTTCTCTCTCCCACTATCCACTGTTCCCCACCACCACTTTTTCATCACACAGAACTCCTAGGGTTGAGTTGAACTTTGGAGCCGCTTCTCTGAGCTGCGCTCAGTGTCAGACCTGGCTAGCACATGTGCCTTATCCACTACAGTATTTATTTTGAATCGTTTTGAGAGGCGTGGGACAGTGTTGAACCACACCCAGCTGAGCTTAGGAACGTACTCTCTGGCTCTGTTCAGGGATCACTCCTGGTGGGACCCAGAAGACGACATATAGAGTTGGGCATCAAGCCTGGGTTAGTCACATGCAAGATAATTGCCTTAACCTCTGTACTATCTATAGGATCCTGTAGTGGAAAATTTTAAGAATGTCAACTAGGGACCTGGAGTGATAGCACAGCAGGTAGGCATTTGCCTTGCATGCAGCCAACCAAGGTTCGATCCCCAGCATCCCATATGGTCCCTGAACACTGCCAGGAGTAATTCCTGTATGCACAGCCAGGAGTAACCCCTGAGCATTGCAGGCTGTGACCCAAAAAAGTTATATATATATATATATATATATATATATATATATATATATATATATATCTTGGATCAGTTGAATCCAATTATTCATCAATTTGCTCTGAGCAGGTGCCAGTAACATTTCCATTTGACCATGTCACGCGCCAATGTAGCCCAATGGCATCTGGTTGATTCAGGATTATGAAGAGCCTCAAACTGTTCCTTAAGGGTCTTGACAAGGAAGTCTGACCATCTTGTAGGTGGGTGGCCACATGATCTTTTGACATCCCTTGGGATCCAGTCGGTAACGGCTCTAGTCCAGCGGTCGCCTCCAAATCACATTACATGTCCAGCCCATCTGATTTTCGATGCCTTGGCAAACGAGACAGCGCCCCTGATTCTGGAATAGCGACAGAGGTCAGAACTCCGATTCCTTCTCTCACTTGAGTGAGACGTGATATTCCAAGCATAGCTCTTTCGATTCCTCTCTGGGAGACCAGAATAGCATACACACATACATGCATACATACATACATACATACATACATACACACATACATACATACATACATACATTACTTGTATCACTTGTGTCACTTGTCTTCTCATTCATCAATTTGCTCGAGCGGGCACTAGTAACAGCCCCATATGTCCTGTCACATGCTAGTGTAGTCCAAGGGCATCTGCCTCGCTCCAGGAACATAAAGAGCCTCAAACCATTCCATCAGGTTATGGGAATGAGGTACTGGTATTTGGCATATCAAATACAACTTGGGTAGCTTGCCTGGCTCTGCCGTGTGGGTGGGATATTCTCAAAGTCACCCTCAGTCTCATGCATTTATTGATGAACTGCAAGGCCACTTTGTGGCTGTGCAAACTGGGCTTGTGATCAGCAGTTCTGCTGGGTAGAGCTCTGACGAACTAGGGAGTCTGGATGTGGAAAATGGCGGCCCTTGTGGTGTGGAGGTTCCTTTTGGCTTCTTGCGAGGCTTTGCTGGGATGGCAGGCCAGGGCTAGAACCCGCCTTCCCTTCCAGGCACCTCATGATCAGCTGGGCATAGGGAGAGCCGGTAGCAGCTCTACCCCATGTACGTGAGTCTCTGGATCAGGCATACCTGGGCTGGGCTTGAAAAAGACTGCTGTAGGGTGGGTCACTGATGAGCTGGACTTGTGATCAGCTCCTCTGCTGGGTGGAGCTCTGATGGACTGGGGATGGATGGATGATGATGATGATGAGGAGGAGGAGGAGGAGGATGAGGAGGATGGATGGATGGATGGATGGATGGATGGATGGATGGATGGATGGATGGATGGATGGCGATTGATGGATCGATGGATCGATAGATCACTATAGATATAGATATATACATATACTTATCAACTAGGATTGAATTTTCTACCCCCATCTGTATCAGAGGTGACCTTTCACAGAGGAACTGGGCCAAGGTAATCAAATGCAACAGGTTCACACCTCAGGGCTTAGTAGTTAGATCAGGGAGTGTGCCACCAGAATAGAGTGTCACCCTCTGGAATTTCTTTGTGCCAGCAGAGGTGTGGAGCCAAGGAGAATTATCTAAAGCAGTATCCATGGGGAAAGAAACCAGTCTCATACTTGGCACAGTGGATGCGACTGTGTTCTCTAAATAAAGGCTGTTAGAATTAATACTTCTGAAAAGATATTGATCAAAAAGTCTGAAGTCTACCTAACTTCAACTGGATGGGGGAAGGTGGTAGATAAATTAATAAAGCTTATCATTTGGTTCTTTCAGTCCATACATTGTCAGCTGCTTTTTCATAACCTGCTGAAAGCTGAAACTTGCTGAAACTTGTCCTCCGTTCGTCTGTGCTTTTAGCCTACTGGTGTCTCCCCATATAGGCTTTTTTTAGATGCTCATCCCATTAGGGGTAACAGTTTATAGCATGAGCTATGAAACCATATAGACCTTGGGAAACGTCTCCATTTTACTGCTTACAAGTGGAATGACCTAAATCACCCTGAACCTAAGTTTCTAGTCTGTAAAACAAGATAATAATGGATCTCTCCTAGGATGGTTTTGGTGTGAAATTCAATTAAATGGTTTTGTGAAGCAATCCCGGATCATCGACACCCACCCTGCAGCAGTATTTTTTTCCAATCCGCCCAGGTATGCTGAACCAGAGACTCTCAGACATGGGGGCAGAGCTGCTACTTGCTCTCCCTGTGCCCTGCCGCTCATGAGGCGCCTGGGAGGCATGGCGGGTTCCTAGCCCTGGCCTGCCACCCCAGCAGAGCCTCACAACAAGCCAGACGACCCCTACTCCATGGGGCCTGCCATTTTCCACATCTGGACTTCCCCTCTCGTCACAACACCCAGCAGACCAGACTATCACAGCCCAGATCATCGACACCCACCCTGCAGCAGTATTTTTTCCAATCCGCCCAGGTATGCTGAACCAGAGACTCTCAGACATGGGGCAGAGCTGCTAGTTGCTCTCCCTGTGCTCAGCTGCTCATGAGGTGCCTGGGAGGCATGGCAGGTTCTAGCCCTGGCCTGTCACCCCCAGCAGAGCCTCACAACAAGCCAGACGACCCCCTACTCCATGGGGCCCACCATTTTCCACATCCGACTTCCCTCTTGTCACAACTCCACCCAGCAGACCAGACTATCACAGCCCTGCTCGCGCGCCTCGTGATTCATCAATAAATGCTTTATTTAGAGGTGACTACAACAGTATGCCACACCGCGGCAAGCCTGGCAAGCTGCTTGTGTAGTATTTGATAGGCCAAATACCAGTAACATTTATAGTACGTCATTCCCATGACCTAATATAATGGTTTGATGCTCTTTATGTTCCTGCATGCCTTTGGGTTCTCCTAGCATGAAACAGCACATATGGAGATATTACTGGTGCCCGCTCTAGCAATTAGATGATTAATGGGAAGATAGTGATAGTGATAGTGTGAAGCAATAGCTAGTATGTTCAAGGTGCTCCACTATTAGTAGCTATCAATACTTCTCAGTGAACTTAAAGACTAGTTAGGCGACAAAGACACATGCTTTAAAAAAATTATTAGGAGACAGGGAATTAATACAAATGCTGCTTGCCTTGGATGGGAACTGTCAGGACACCACCGGTCCCCGACAGTGCAGGGGAAGCGAAGTTCCCTTCTACCTCCGAAGCCGGTGGGGAATGGATGAAGACTCCGAATCTGATGCATTTTTTAAAGGCTTTACTTATCACAGGTTCAGGCATACAAATCAGCAATAGGAAAAACCTGGTGCTTAGGATTCCCCAGATAGAACCCCAGCCACGTGTAGGCCAAGATGGCGCCACCACATGTAAAAGGCCCTGTAAAGAAGAGACAAAGACAAAACTCCCAAGAAGGGTATGATCTCACAAAAAGAGAATCCAAAAAGAGCCCAAAAGAGAGAGAGCGAGAGGAAGTAGGCTGGTATTATACCCCTGCAACTCAGACCTTCCACTATTATGGGAAGCAGGAAGGTCAAATGCCCTTAGGTAATTTCTCCCAGCACCTCACCTAGGCCCTATTATATGCTAATGTTTTGAGCCAAGATCTGCCTGGAAATGCTTTTATAGGGTAGAGAAGGGGTTTCCGAGATGGCATGTCTCTGTACCAAAGACTAATACTAATACCAGTTAAATATTTCTCCAAGCCTTCACAAGAGTCTCACCTACTTCGCAGTAGTTTTGTATTTTAGTTGCCTTTTATCAGGAAGCCATGCTTGCTCGCTTGGATGCAAACAGCATTCTCTCTCTGGTCTAATTACTTAGAGATCCAACGTGGCCAGGAAAATATGTTGGTAAGATCTACCACGATGATTGTGGTAGCATGAGAGAATATTTGTACTAGCCAGTACAGAATACATGGTCAGATAAACTGCCACATTTAAACTACCCCCTTATCTACGAAGTGATCTGCAGGAGGCAATACAGGGCAGATACAGAGGTTTTTAGGAGTCCTGCAACAGGGAACAACCCAGATTTGATCCCTGGTACTGCATATGGTCCCTCTAAGTACACCCAGAAATAATCCTTGTGAACCACAAGGTATGGCACAAAAGCAAAAGTATTTTTTTAAATAATAAATTTACTGAGCCATCACAGTAAGGGTTCTAATAATTGGTAGGAGACTGTAAGTGGTACGGTTTTATAATAGCAAATTTCTAGTCTGTGTTTCCTTAGCCTTTCTGGGAGGTGAAAAGAAAGCTTTGAAAGAGTAAAAAGTAAGGCAGAGTGTGGCAAGGGACTTGAGGATGGAAAAGGGCAGGATCAAGTGTTCATTAAAAAAAGGTCAGATGTGTTTTGAAAGGATGGTGAGGGGGACAGGCTAATAGCTGAAGTACTGGAAAAGAAGACAGGGAAATAGGCTGAGAGAAATTGGGCCCAAATGAAAGAGATTAAATGTCAGTGAAATTTAGGCAATTAAAAAACGGCAATTTTTTGAAATTATGTGTTTAGAAATACCTACCTCTTTTATTGTATCAGGCTCATTAGAGGGGATGGAATAAGAAAGAGAAGAAAGATCTGTCAAGTTCCTACTAAGAGTTAAATGTGTCTGTAGATATGCAATTAATTCACACAGCAGCCTTAAAAAATAAGTGGCAGAATTTTGTTTGCTTTTGGGCCACACCCAGAACATAAAAACACAAAAAGACATAATAATGCACACCATTATTGGACGACTGCACTCAGTACAGTAGCTAAGATACGAAATCAACCTAGGTGTCCAACTATAATGAATATGAGGTTATGAGGATGTGGTACATATACACAACGGAATACTATGCAGCTGTAAGGAATGATGAAATCATACCATTTGCTGCAGCGTGGTTGGACCTGGAAGATATATTGTTGAGTTCCGTAAGCCAGAAAAAACAAACACAATGATCTTTCTTACCTGTGGAATACAAAATACTGGGTGAGGAAATTTACTGCAGTAAAAGGGTGATGCCTAGATCACCCTTGAGCCCAGTGTTTGAGAGGAATAGGACAGATAAATCAAGGGTGTTGTGGAAGGAAACAGGAAGTAATGGGTGAACCGGCATCAGGACCTCAGGGATGCTGGTGTTCCGGAGTGTAGGATAGCCATATATCCAAAACAGACTCAACTGTTGGGTGACATGCCCTACTTTAAGCTTCAGCTATACTTAGCTTGTAGCCCCCTCCCAACTCTGCTAGGGAGGCTTTGAATCAACTCAGAAGGCCACCTGAAGTGCTGCATTTCAATAGAGTTGTTTACCTGTATTCATCTCTAGATACCCCAGCCCACAATGGGCCTGGCTTGGAAATCCTCTGCGGATTTCTATCTACAAAATAAGCTGGGATAAGAGAGAAGGCACCTGTAGTCATTTTGGCTTCCCTTGGCATTTTCCTCTCTCCGTCCCTCTCCGCTTCTCTGTTGGGCTTCAACACATGGAGGCAGCCATCTTGGCCTACACATGGCTGGGGCCTAGCTGGGAACCCAGAGTCCGGAGTTTTTCCTGTTCTTGGACTGTATATCAGAACCTGTGATAGTAAAGCCTTTTAAAACTGCGCCAGAGTCCTGAGTTTTCATCCATTCCCCACCGGCTTCAGAGGTAGAAGGGAAATCGCTTCCTGGTATTGTTGGGGACCCCAGCAGCTCCCCAACACTCAACAAAACAAAACATGAGACAAGTTCTATAAGGTGCCTGTCAAATTGGCAGGTGGGGGATGGGGTGGGTTTGGGTGGGAGAGTATATGTGAACACTGGTGGGAGGAAATTTGACTCTGGTGGTGGGATTGGTGTTGAAACACTATATGCAAAATCCAACTATCACTAACTTTGTAAATCACATTTCTTTTAATTTAAAAAAGTGAGCAGCTAACAAAAAGTGGCAGAATCTCTATATTATTGATGAGAGATACTAGAATATTTAAGTGTGTCAGCTACTAAACGAGGTAGCTGGGGAGTGGACCTTGAGACTCTCACTGTCTCATTCTTGAACAATCTTCTGCACTACGAGATTTTCTCATGCTGATCTAAGGGAACATTTTAGACAGTGACATTATTGTGAAGCTGCTGCCACAGGGCAGGCAAGATACTGACATTTGTTACCGCCACCTCACTCCACCTGTCACCTGTAATGTCTTTACAATTCTTACTGAATAGAGGAGTAGAGCTTTTGCTGTGCTTCTACCATCAAGCTTTCTAGCTTCCTGCCAGGTGTAACTCAGGTGATGACACATCAGAAGGAGAGTTGAATCTCTCCCTTATAAGCCTAGCTGGAATCTTCCTCATCTCAGACACAGCTGGAGGGACCATGGAGCAGACTTAAAAGGGTTGGAGCCCAGTTTGCATGTGGGAGACTGAGGTTCAATTCCTGGCATTGCATATCACCCCACATATCACCAGCAGTGCCCCAATTTTTTTTTTTTTTTTGGGCCACACCTGGCAACGCTCAGGGGTTACTCCTGGCCTTGCGCTCAGGAATTACTTATGTCGGTGCTCAGGGGACCATATGGGATGCCAGGGATTGTACCCAGGTCGGCCACGTGCAAGGCAAACACCCTACCTGCTGTGCTATCACTCCAGCCCTTCCCTCATTTCTTTTAAAAGAGACAGATGAAGAGAAACCCCTCAAATGCATCACTTCCATGAACCTCTCAATTAAGAATAGACACCAAAGGATTGCCACTAGTTGCAAAGATAAATAGGAAGACCTTGGGGGGAAAAACTATAAGCAAAAGACAAGGAAGAAGGTATGAAACAGGGAGAGTTGAGATGGTGACATCACACACACACACACACACACACACACACACACACACACACACACCAACCACATGAATGTTCCTTCTGCTGGTGAGAATAAAATGGCACTGCTGCATTAGCTACTCCCAAACTAGTGACCTTATGGCCCAACAACTCTATCCCTATAGTCACAGACCCAAAAAGAAATGAAAAGTAGTGGCTCATCCTCTCCAGAATGTGCAGCATTATTCATAACTAAAAACTGAGAATGTTCCAAATGACATCTGATGGATAAAAAGCACATACACACCACGGACAATTATACAGCAACAAAAAAGGAATGAAGCACATTCTGTGATATCTAGATGAAGCTTGGAATTATTCTTCTACATGAAAGAACCCAGTCACCAAAGACCACACACAGTATGATCCTTTACGTGAAATGTGTAGAGCTGTGGCTTTCAACCACCACTGACAAGTGCCAGTCCACTGAGGGGCTGCAGAACACTGTTCTAGATAAGCAGATCCATAGAGACAAAGATCCATCAGTTAACGGTTGCCTAGATAGGTCAGGGTGCAAGGGAGTGAGGGGCTGGAACATGCTGGGACAGCAGAAGGCCACTAAATGGTATCAGGTTTCTTAGGGTTTAAGAAAAATGTCCTAAAATTATTGTACCCATTGTAGCATAACTGTGGTTATCTACAAACACTGAACTGTGCATTTTATGAGTTAAATCTTAGTGTTTCAAAAGAAGAAAAAGTATCTGCTGGCCTTGGTTGCTAGACTGGCCAAGGAATGATGGAGACTCAGGAGAGGCAAAGTGTGTCCCAAAGCTCCAGCTTGGGTAAAAGCCAGCTTCTGGGAGTCTGGGAGAGAGCACGCAGAACTGTTCCTTTTCAGAAATCTGTAAAAAGGAAGAAGAGACCCAAATGTTGGAGAGGAGATGAAGGTCAAGCTAAGCACGGAGCATTTTCTTTTCTCATTAAAAGCCCTGCACTTGATTAAAGACTCTGTTTCCAGCAGAGGTCCCAAGGGTGTTACTAGTAAGTCGTGAGACCTTTTATGATTTCATGTATATTTAAAAAAACTGATGGAAATTGTACCCATTCATAGAGAAACCCAGCACAGGCCAACTGTAGTAGTACTTTGTTGCAGTATATTGTTGCCCAGAGCCTCTGCATCTTGCCCGGAGTTACCTCCTACAGGCCACTTTGTAGATCTAGGGGCAAGAAAACAGTTTGATATGTGGCAGTATATCTTACCATGTTAGCTGGTAAGATATTAGTATATCTTACTATGTTAGCTGATATAAATATTTTCTCTCATGCTGCCATAATCATTGTGGAACCACACCTATCTTACCAGTATATTTACCTGGCCACGTTGGATCTCTAAGTAATTAGACCAGAGAGAAATGCTGTTTGCCTCCAAGCAGGCACATGTGGCTCTCCAATAAGTCTAAAGGCTAATATACAAAACAACTACGAAGTAAAAATGAAAATCTCGTGAAGGCTTGGAGAAATATATACCTGGCTGTAGACTATTCACTGGTACGGATGCATGCCTTTGTATTCTGAGATACAGTTCATCTCAGATGCCCCTCCCCATCTACCAAGGACCCGCAGCCTTGTCTGGGCAATGTTAACATTTCAATGCAACTAGGTGAGGTCCTGGGAGAAGTTACTTGAGTGGAATTGACCCTAACTGCTTTCCATTGTCGTGGGTGGTCTGAACTGAAGTTATAAAAGCTGTAGGATTTTTTGCCCTTTTTTGCCTTTTCACCTTTTCCCTCTGCTCTCCTCCTCTCCATTCTCTTCCCTGTTGGGCCTTAACACGTGGTAGCAGCCATCTTGGCCTGCACTGTGTACACCAGCCATCACTAGTATCAGGTGAAGATGGGAAGGGGCGGGAGGTCACAAAGCATCCAAGAGTTCAGAGGCCAGAGCCCTGAGCGCCCCAAGGCTGCCTGCAGCTCTCTCTCGGCCCTGAGGGGCTTGCGGGACTGGACTTGGAGAGGCTTCCATTGCTCCCTCTGCAGCCCTTCCCACGGGAACAACAATGACTTAAGTAAGCCACAGTGCTGAGAGGACTCCAGACACGCTGACCCGCGGTAACTGACCTCCTGCCTCATTAGCCCCCTCCTTTCCACTTGGTAATTTTTGTTGTGATGGTGGGAGGGGAGAAGAGGAACCACCACAAATATCAGTAGCACCTTCTCTCACTAGGCGTTTCCTGCTCTTCCCTCCTCCATCCCCCTCCCCTCTCTATTAACCCTGTTGTTTGGGACGAATCTTTCCAGGCTAGCTCAGCAGCCTGTCTATGCTCTCCTGTCTTCCAGCCGTCTCCCCTGTGCCCCCTCCCTGCTTTCCTCAGCCCCCCACCTCACCCCACTGCCACAGCCGCCTCCAGTACAGCTTTCCTTTGTGGACTACCCGTCCAGTGCTCCGCAGGCTGCTGTCTTGCAGCAAATGGTAAGTGGGCTGACATGGCCACGCGTGAGCTGTACACGCCGAGAGGAGTTGCTCCTAGCCCCTGAGCCTCAGAGACCCCCATTTACTAGATTATTGATAAGCAGGAAGGTGAGGATTCCTTCCATCCCCACAACTCTGTGCCTGCGGCTCTCATGTAGCCCGGATGGCAGAAACGGAGAGGATGGTGTGTCTCCAAGAGCAGCTTTGGAGAGAGGCCCGTGGAGCCCAGGAGTAGCTGAGAGAACCCAGAAGCAGCACAGGCCGATGTGAGAAAGGCCAAGAGGTGCCTGGCTGGGAGACCAGGACTGCTCCCACCGCCTCCTGCCTGCAAGCGTGGATGTAGGCCATGCCCCAGTCCTGGCCACTGCCTGGATTTGGAGTCTCCTCACCTCAGCAGCTGTGTCCTTGTAAAGAGAGGCCCCCTCCTGGTCTGCTGCTTCACCCCACCCCATCTGAGGTGGTCTGGGCCTTGCTGGCGCTGCTGCTCCCGCCACTGTCACTGTCCTCTCAGCCCCGTTCCTGTCACTGTCACTGTCCCTCAGCCCCATTCCTGTCACTGTCCCCTCAGCCCCGTCACTGTCACTGTCCCCTCAGCCCCGTTCCTGTCGCTGTCCCCTCAGCCCCGTTCCTGTCACTGTCACTGTCCCCTCAGCCCCATTCCTGTCACTGTCCCCTCAGCCCCGTCACTGTCACTGTCCCCTCAGCCCCGTTCCTGTCGCTGTCCCCTCAGCCCCGTTCCTGTCACTGTCACTGTCCCCTCAGCCCCATTCCTGTCACTGTCCCCTCAGCCCCATTCCTGTCACTGTCACTGTCCCCTCAGCCCCATTCCTGTCACTGTCCCCTCAGCCCTGTTCCTGTCACTGTCTCCCTCAGCCCCATTCCTGATGCTGTCACTGTCCCCCTCAGCCCCATTCCTGATGCTGTCACTGTCCCCTCAGCCCCATTCCTGTCACTGTCACTGTCCCCTCAGCCCCATTCCTGTCACTGTCCCTCAGCCCCATTCCTGTCACTGTCACTGTCCCCTCAGCCCCATTCCTGATGCTGTCACTGTCCCCTCAGCCCCGTTCCTGTCACTGTCACTGTCCCCTCAGCCCCAGTGCCTCAGTGCTCTGCTGCCTCCTCCCAGCTGAAGCTGATTTAAGCCTGTTGGATTTACATAACACTGGGAAATAGTAAACTGCGTAAATTTGCTGTTTTCCAGGGACAGTTATTTATGGAGGGGCATTTTTAACTCAAGTGCAGACGTGTTAAATCATTATAATAAATGCATGCTATTCAGACTTTCTTACAATGTAATCCATTTTTTCTAAGCATGAGTGAGGAGATCCACGATTCCTCTAACAAACCATTATGTATTTCTTCTCCGAAGTGACACGGCTTTACTATATCAACCAGAGAATCACGGAGGAGATGCATCGCATTTGCCGGGGGTGAGGGATGGGGTTGGAGAAGGAGCACCCCCACAGGGAGAAGCTGAGTGTGCCAACACGGAAGAGAAAGTCAGGCAGGGGGTGCATCCCCCAGTCTTTTTTTTTCTTTGTTTTTGGGTCACACCTAGCAATGCTCAGGGGTTACTCCTGGCTCTGCACTCAGGAATTACTCCTGGCAGGGCTGGGGGAATCATATGGGATGCCACGATCAAACCTGGGTCGGCCGCAGCAGCAGGCAAACGCCCTGCCCTGCTGTGCTATCGCTCTGGCCCCCATCCCCAAGTCTTGAAGCAGAGATGGGCAGGGGACGCCAGTGGCCTTGCACATAATACGGGAAACCCACAGCCTTGATGTAAATTCCCGTATCCTGAGGCACAGGCCATCCTGAGCTTCCTTTTCTCTAAACCAAAGAAACACCATTCAGGCCCAGGACGTCCTCCACAGAGGGAGGCCCTCCTCCTCACTCGGGACAGGCCATTCATTTTGTGGACTATCCCCAATTTATGCTTGTCCGATGTCTCCCTGAGATCACATCCTGATTGTGTGTCTTTGGCTAGAGGCAGCTGCACCCTCCTCTGCCCTGTACTGGGGAAGCTGGAAGCAGGGGACTCCATCGGGAATGAGTGACTCCCCAGGAGGTGAGCCAGCACCCGGGCTTCTCCCCTCTCACCTGCCTCACCGCCCTCTTCACTGCACGGACGGACAGAAGGCTCAGGGCTAAAATCCAAACAGGTTCTTCAGTAGACAGTGAAGCATTTGAGTGGGGACCCAAAGCAGTGCTCAGGGGGCCGGAGCGATAGCCCAGCGGGTAGGGCGTTTGCCTTGCACGCGCCGGGCTGTGCCGGCCCGGGTTCGATTCCCGGCATCCCATATGGTCCTCCGAGCACCGCCTGGAGTAATTCCTGAGTGCAGAGCCAGGAGTAACCTCTGAGCGCCAACGGGTTTGACCCAAAAAAGAAAAAAAGCAGTGCCAGGGCACTGTTCTGCGTTGGTCGGCAGGGGGCAGGGGCAAAACGTGGCGTCATCAAACTCAGGGCCTCACGCTAATAAGACATACACCCTGGGCACTGTCCCAGGGCACTTCTGTTTAGTTGTGCTCAGGGCTTACTCTTGAATCCTTTAGGAATCACTCCAGGGATTGAACCCATGTCTGCCGCATGCCAGGCAAGTGCTTTACCTGCTGAACTATCTCTCCAGCCCCTGGAGCAATTCTAGCAGTTCTCACTATGGTGGTGAAGTCCAGGAGACCTTCCTGACCTACAGGGCAGCAGCAGGGAGAGGTGGCAGAGGGCTGAGCAGGTTGGCAGCCAGCGGGAGCCGTCAGTCGGAAAGGACGCTGGCATTGCAAGGGAGCAACACGCAGGAGAGTAGGGTGCGGGCTGAGCCTAGAGCAGCTGCGCCCCAGAGAGAGCCTGCACAGATCCAGAACCCAGCAATGTTTGCAGCGGCCCTAATGCGCCAGCAGAGACCAGGATCCAAGTCTAGCTCTGCCACAGACTCTGGCTGTTGGAGTCCCCTGCCAGCACTGGGAGGTGTGGGCAGTATGGCCACAGATCCGCCAGGCCCAGCCATCTCTTGGGGCCCAGGAAAGGACATCCATGCCCAGCGGGCACAAATCCTGGTTCTTTCATCACATCTAAAGGCTGCTACAGGGTCTGGACCCTCAGTTTGCAGGAACCGGGGACTCCAAACAGCTCCGTCACTAGCCCGAGCTCTGCTGCTAACCACTGGCCCTGCATCACCTCAGCCCCAGCAGGGCACCCAGAGCTCTGCTGCCACCTCTCCCCACAGCCTGGCTGCCTTCCCGAGAGCGGGGACACTGTCATATGTAGTGCCAAGGCCACCATCACCCCCACTGTCCTGACTCTTCACCCCCCAACTTAGGGCCCACTGGGAACAGGTAGAGTCCAGGGCTACTGCCACATGGGAGGCCCCTGAAAGGGGGTCCAGTCTCCCCCCTTCTCTGCCCCCCACCCCCACTATTCTCACGTACCCCTTTTCTCTTCAGAACTGGAGGTGATTCTCATTTCACCAGCCAGGTTGTATCTGGGAAGTGGAGGGCAAGACTGTCCCAGGTATTGGGGGCAGAACCCATGTGTCTAGAGCAGGTGGTCACGTTCCTGTCCATGCCTGAGTCTCTCCTCCCAGGTTACCCAGCACATTTCTGGGGTGATGGACGAGGGGAGAGAGGGTCGCCAAGCCTAGAAGAGCCCCTTGGGTGGCTGGCCCTGGTGCCTCTGGTTTACTCAGCCGATGCTCCCACATGTCACTTTTTTTTGTAAAAGTTTTATTTTGAAGTGAGACTTACAAAAACATTGTAGAAACAACACCCATAAAAATTCTGTATTCCCTCAGCCCTATTTCCCAGATGTCAACGTTTCAAGCCATTTGCTTTATCATCCACTTTCACACAGATGCTAACACTCATTACCAGTGTGCTGAAGTATTGGAGAGTAAATCTCAGACATACTCTTCTTTCCCCAAAGAGCTTGGCAGGTGGATCCTAAACACCAGAACCCTCTTAGCCACAGCACCAGGATCAAACTTTGAAACTAACACCAGTGTGGCCTCATCCTGGGAAACCCACACCTGGATGTTAACGTGCCACATCAAGTGTCCTTTTCCTCTGAGATCCTTTCTGACCAAAAAAAAAAAAATAATAATAATAATTCAACTCCAGGATCCAATCAAGGAACACAAATTCTCTTTAGCTGGCCCGGTCTGCTTACCTGAGCATAGACCTATTTGGTAGAACTTCCCCCATTGGGATGTGTTTGAGTTTTGCTTAGGATTACATTCGGGTGGTACACTTCAGCGAAGTGATGCCAGTGCGCACCAGGCGCCCCATGGCAGGTTTTCCTTGGTTCCTGGGACAAGTTTCTTGGTGCTTCTGCCCTCCCAGCCGCTCTGGTGTCATTCCAGATAAACTGAGACAAGAGGCAGAAGACGTGACTGTATTCGCTTTGCTCCAGGGCAGTTGGGGGCAGAAATGAACCTTGGCTGAGGGTTTTGAGTCTATAGGAGGGTTTTGAATTTATTTCTCTTTCTATTGAGGCATATCTTTCTGAGTCGCTTTTCATTTCCTTCCTGTGGCAATAACGTCTCCCCCAGACCTGTGTCTGCAATCAGGGGAGGTAAGACAGAGCTAATGGGAGAGGGTGGGACTTGGTTTTTTGTGGTTCGATTTTATTAATTATTGGATAACAGCAAGAAGAAAGGTGGGAGGAGAGAAAGGAAAAGGGAAGAAGAGAAAGAGAAGCAGAGGGGGAGGAGGAGGGAAGAGGGATGGAAGAGGAGGAAGGAGGAATGGAAGGAAGAGAGAAGGAAGAAGAGAATTTGTGGAGAAGTGGATGAGGAAGAAGAGAAGAAATGAGAGAGTGAGGGAAAAAAAAAAGTTTGGTGTCCTGCTTGGGGTAGAATTACTCCACAGCACCCTGGTAATCTGCCTGTGCCTTGGTGTGGAGGGGAGGTGGTCTACACATGGTAAATGCCATTTCTTGATGCCTGTTACCACTGGTTTTGTTCTCAGTCGCTGATTCTCCCGCATGTTCCGTTTTTAGTCCTTTGTCTCAGGCTGGGCTGTGACTGCCCTCTCTGGCCCACACTGTAGGAGAGATACATTCTTGTCGCCAGGCCACCAGCGAGACAGGGACTCGTGATGCCCAGTGTGGGGCCAGGGGCCTCGCAGCACTCACTCGCTCCACAGTGGACAGCCAGCAGGAGTCCGAAACCAGCTGCTGAGTCTAGCTAGAGCCCCTGGAGCAGGTGGACACAGCTATGGGCAGGGAGACTCGAGGCCACAGGAACCTGGACTAAGGTCAGCCAGGTGACCCTGGCCTCCCCAGGGCGTGGAGAACTCTCACCAGCTGGCTTTCCTGTGGCCCCTGTTCAGAGTTTGGGTGGCTGGGGCCAGGCAAGAGGGACCTGCCCTCGCGCAGCCCTTCTGCTTCCTTCACCCGCACCGTCGAGCAGCCTTTCCATGATAGGAGGAATGTTCAGCGCTCAGGCACTACATACTGTCCTGATGTGCTTGGGTCGGCAGCCTCGGACAGTGCCTGGCCCACAGGGCAAGGCAGCAAGTGTGTCCCCGCAGGGTGGAGCCGAGAGCACCAGGTAGACACAGGCGGGTTCCCGTGTTCCCAGTCATTCCCCTTGCCAGGGCTGGGTGGGGGGCCCCTCCAGCACCCTCTCTGCTTGCCGCCTATTCGCCCACTGGCCGCCTCTGGAGAAGCTGCCCCTGCTGGCTGCCTGGGAAGGAAACCTCTGGACAGCCCCACTGGCTCCTCTGTGTTCTGGCTAAGTCCCTGCTTGAGGCTTGAGGTTACAGACAGGCTGTCCCAACCCTACCAGGGAGTCTTGCCCCCAGACAGATCCCCTGCCAGCCCCTACCCCTGCACTGCTCTTAGGGCACCCCACAAGCCTGTCTACAGATCTGGGCCCGCCCCCACCCTGGTTATGGGGCAAGTGAGCTGGCTGGGGCTGGGAAGCGACGGGGTAAATGTGAGTGGCAGTGAGTGGACTGCCCTCCCCACAGTGCTCCTTCCTACCTGCCCTCCCCACAGTGCTCCTTCCTACCTGCCCTCCCCACAGTGCTCCTTCCTACCTGCCCTCCCCACAGTGCTCCTTCCTACCTGCCCTCCCCCCCAGTGCTCCTTCCTACCTGCCTTCCCCACAGTGCTCCTTCCTACCTGCCCCTCCCCACAGTGCTCCTTCCTACCAGCCCTCCCCACAGTGCTCCTTCCTACCTGCCCTCCCCACAGTGCTCCTTCCTACCTGCCCCTCCCACAGTGCTCCTTCCTAACTGCCCTCCCCACAGTGCTCCTTCCTACCTGCCCTCCCCACAGTGCTCCTTCCTACCTGCCCTCCCCACAGTGCTCCTTCCTACCTGCCCTCCCCACAGTGCTCCTTCCTACTCTGCCCACCCCCACAGTGCTCCTTCCTACCTACTGCCCTCCCCACAGTGCTCCTTCCTACCTGCCCTCCCCACAGTGCTCCTTCCTACCTGCCCTCCCCACAGTGCTCCTTCCTACCTGCCCTCCCCACAGTGCTCCTTCCTACCTGCCCTCCCCACAGTGCTCCTTCCTACCTGCCCTCCCCCCACAGTGCTCCTTCCTACCTACTGCCCTCCCCATAGTGCTCCTTCCTACCTGCCCTCCCCACAGTGCTCCTTCCTACCTGCCCACCCCCACAGTGCTCCTTCCTACCTGCCCTCCCCACAGTGCTCCTTCCTACCCGCCCTCCCCACAGTGCTCCTTCCTACCTGCCCTCCCCACAGTGCTCCTTCCTACCTGCCCCCCCACAGTGCTCCTTCCTACCTGCCCTCCCCACAGTGCTCCTTCCTACCTGCCCTCCCCACAGTGCTCCTTCCTACCTACTGCCCTCCCCATAGTGCTCCTGCCTACCTGCCCTCCCCACAGTGCTCCTTCCTACCTACTGCCCCCCCCCATAGTGCTCCTCCTACCTGCCCCCCCCACAGTGCTCCTTCCTACCTACTGCCCTCCCGCACAGTGCTCCTGCCTACCTGCCTCCCCACAGTACTCCTTCCTGCCTGCCCTCCCCTACAGTGCTCCTTCCTACCTGCCCCCCACAGTGCTCCTTCCTACCTGCCCTCCCCACAGTGCTCCTTCCTACCTGCCCTCCCCCCACAGTGCTCCTTCCTACCTGCCCCCCCCACAGTGCTCCTTCCTACCTGCCCTCCCCCCACAGTGCTCCTTCCTACCTACTGCCCACCCCCACAGTGCTCCTTCCTACCTACTGCCCTCCCCCACAGTGCTCCTTCCTACATGCCCTCCCCCCCACAGTGCTCCTTCCTACCTACTGCCCCCCCGCAGTGCTCCTTCCTACCCTGCCCTCCCCACAGTGCTCCTTCCTACCTACTGCCCCTCCCCCACAGTGCTCCTTCCTACCTGCCCTCCCCAGTGCTCCTTCCTACCTGCCCTCCCCCACAGTGCTCCTTCCTACCTGCCCTCCCGCACAGTGCTCCTTCCTACCTACTGCCCACCCCCACAGTGCTCCTTCCTACCTGCCCTCCCCACAGTGCTCCTTCCTACCTGCCCTCCCCCACAGTGCTCCTTCCTACCTACTGCCCACCCCCCCCCACAGTGCTCCTTCCTACCTACTGCCCTCCCCCACAGTGCTCCTTCCTACATGCCCTCCCCACAGTGCTCCTTCCTACCTACTGCCCTCCCGCACAGTGCTCCTTCCTACCTGCCCTCCCCACAGTGCTCCTTCCTACCTACTGCCCACCCCCCACAGTGCTCCTTCCTACCTACTGCCCTCCCCCAGAGTGCTCCTTCCTACCTGCCCTCCCCACAGTGCTCCTTCCTACCTACTGCCCTCCCCACAGTGCTCCTTCCTACCTGCCCTCCCCCACAGTGCTCCTTCCTACATGCCCTCCCCACAGTGCTCCTTCCTACCTGCCCTCCCACACAGTGCTCCTTTTTACCTGCCCTCCCCCACAGTGCTCCTTCCTACCTGCCCTCCCCCACAGTGCTTCTTCCTACCTGCCCTCCCCCCACAGTGCTCCTTCCTACCTGCCCTCCCCACAGTGCTCCTTCCTACCTGCCCTCCCCACAGTGCTCCTTCCTACCTGCCCTCCCCACAGTGCTCCTTCATACCTGCCCCCCCACAGTGCGCCTTCCTACCTGCCCTCCCCACAGTGCTCCTTCCTACCTGCCCTCCCCCATAGTGCTCCTTCCTACCTGCCCTCCCCCCACAGTGCTCCTTCCTACCTGCCCTCCCCCACAGTGCTCCTTCCTACCTACTGCCCCACCCCCACAGTGCTCCTTCCTACCTACTGCCCTCCCCACAGTGCTCCTTCCTACCTGCCCCCCCCCCACAGTGCTCCTTCCTACCTGCCCTCCCCCACAGTGCTCCTTCCTACCTGCCCTCCCCTACAGTGCTCCTTCCTACCTACTGCCCACCCCCACAGTGCTCCTTCCTACCTACTGCCCTCCCCCACAGTGCTCCTTCCTACCTGCCCTCCCCACAGTGCTCCTTCCTACCTGCCCTCCCCCACAGTGCTCCTTCCTACCTACTGCCCACCCCCCACAGTGCTCCTTCCTACCTGCCCTCCCCACAGTGCTCCTTCCTACCTGCCCTCCCCACAGTGCTCCTTCCTACCCACCCTCCCCACAGTGCTCCTTCCTACCTGCCCTTCCCCACAGTGCTCCTTCCTACCTGCCCCCCCCACAGTGCTCCTTCCTACCTCTGCCCTCCTCCACAGTGCTCCTTCCTACCATCCCTCCACACAGTGCTCCTTCCTACCTACTGCCCACCCCCACAGTGCTCCTTCCTACCTGCCCCCCCCACAGTGCTCCTTCCTACCTGCCCTCCCCCACAGTACTCCTTCCTACCTGCCCCCACAATGCTCCTTCCTTCCTGCCCTCCCGCACAGTGCTCCTTCCTACCTGCCCCTCCCCCATAGTGCTCCTTCCTACCTGCCCTCCCCACAGTGCTCCTTCCTACCTACTTCCCACCCCCACAGTGCTCCTTCCTACCTGCCCTTTCCCATAGTGCTCCTTCCTACCTGCCCTTCCCACAGTGCTCCTTCCTACCTGCCCTCCCCCATAGTGCTCCTTCCTACCTGCCGCCCCCCATAGTGCTCCTTCCTACCTGCCCTCCCCACAGTGCTCCTTCCTACCTACTTCCCACCCCCCACAGTGCTCCTTCCTACCTGCCCTTCCCATAGTGCTCCTTCCTACCTGCCCTTCCCACAGTGCTCATTCCTACCTGCCCTCCCCCACAGTGCTCCTTCCTACCTACTGCCCTCCCCACAGTGCTCCTTCCTACCTGCCCTTTCCCATAGTGCTCCTTCCTACCTGCCCCCCCCACAGTGCTCCTTCCTACCTGCCCTCCCCACAGTGCTCCTTCCTACCTACTGCCCCCCCCCACAGTGCTCCTTCCTACCTGCCCTCCCCCACAGTGCTCCTTCCTACCTGCCCTTTCCCATAGTGCTCCTTGCTACCTGCCCTCCCCACAGTGCTCCTTCCTACCTGCCCTCCCCATAGTGCTCCTTCCTACCTGCCCTCCCCATAGTGCTCCTTCCTACCTGCCCTCCCCCACAGTGCTCCTTCCTACCTACTTCCCACCCCCACAGTGCTCCTTCCTACCTGCCCTTTCCCATAGTGCTCCTTCCTACCTGCCCTTCCCACAGTGCTCATTCCTACCTGCCCTCCCCACAGTGCTCCTTCCTACCTACTGCCCTCCCCACAGTGCTCCTTCCTACCTGCCCTTTCCCATAGTGCTCCTTCCTACCTGCCCTCCCCACAGTGCTCCTTCCTACCTGCCCCTCCCCACAGTGCTCCTTCCTACCTGCCCTCCCCCCACAGTGCTCCTTCCTACCTGCCCTCCCCACAGTGCTCCTTCCTACCTGCCCTCCCCCACAGTGCTCCTTCCTACCTGCCCTCCCCCAGAGTGCTCCTTCCTACCTAGTTGCCATCCTGCAGAAGATCAGGGGCCATCCTCTGTCCCCCTGCCCATATCCTGGGCCTCCTGAACCCCTGCTCACTCTCCAGCCCTCAGTGCAAGGTTCTCCTCCTTCCAGCCCAGACCCACTGGGCTCACCTGTATGAGTCCTTGTATTTTCTGCTTCTTCACATGGGAAGCCCTTCTCTGGACCCCAAGATGGAGAGTGGAAAGGAGATAGATCTGGCAGCACCCAAGTCCACTGAATTCTCTGCCTCTGCCTTCCTCCAAAGCCCAGAGGTGTCCAGAGCAGCCCCCGAGTGGAGAGAGGAGGAGGGGAGCAATGGTTAAAGGCAACTCACCCAGAGCCCCGGAACCAGAGCCATCTCCGTACCTTAACTATGGGGTGCCCCACCTTTATTTCTCCTTTTAACTGGTTGGTCACACCCAGCAATGGGCTGAGTCTACTCCAGTGTGTTGCTGAGGGGGTAGGGCCCTGTGGCCTTGCCCCATAACCCAGGTGGTGCCAGGGACCCGTCTTCTAGCACGTCAAGCACGCGCCACAGAGCTCTCCCTCCCTGAGCATTTCCTTCTCTCTCTGTGATGAAGAAGCAGCATGCACCGACCCTAAGACTTGCTCTGACTTCCTTGAGTCCAGGTCCCAGGAAAACAGACCTGCTGGGGCTCACATGGATTCGGGACTGTGGGTGGTGGCAGGAAATGTTATAAAATAATTTTTATTTCCATTTTCCTTCCTGTCCTTGTTAAAATGCTCACTGGACATCTGGTCTTTCTTCTCCCTCCTTTGCCTGGGCCTGCACATGCTCGTAGATGGAGAATGATACACTCCCTAGCAATGACGGGTCATTTACCTGGAAGAGCTCCATTCTAGCTCAGGAGGTTAGGAGGTGAGAAAGGAGCTCTCAACCCTTTTTTGGGTGAGGGTTCCTCTTACTGGTACCGTTGGAGTGTGGGAGGAGGAAGGAAGAGTGAGCAAGGAGAGGCTGAGTGGGGTCTCACAGCAGGGAGACACACAGCAGAGACCTGAACCACAGCTTGGCGCACGGACCTGCCTTGAACCCTGCCTCCGGGGGTGTCACTGCAAGGACACCTCAGCCCCTCCCCACAAAGCCCTTTTCCCTGGACAGCAGGCCCAACTGTCCTCACATCAGGAACTGTCAGAGTAAGGGAAGCAGGGAAAGGAAGCAGCTCTTAGCAGAGCAGTTGTCTCAGAAAGGCCTCTGGAAGGACCCTGAGCTTTCCCCAGCTGCTGGGGGCCTGAGCAACCCCAGGCACCTGCTCTTCTCCTGAGGGTCTTAACAGGCCAACCTGCTGCTGGGTCTCCCCATGGAAAAACGAGGCGATAGCGGAGTTCCTGATGCCTCTCCACCCCATGTCTCCACAAGAGCAAGAACTAATCAAATGGCCAGTCTTCAAGGCAAGTACTAGTCCGCAGGTTCAGACATCAGAGGGAGGCTTCTCAAGACCCACTTTTTCGTATTCACAGTTTTTGACTGCAAGGAAGCTGCCCATTGAATGCCAGACGCCATCTTTAATGCCAGAGGCTAAACTCCTTGACAGCCGAGGCCATCAGAACCGGGTGCTGGAGGGCAGCAGAACACAGCCGAGAGACACACAGCAGAGACCAGGACCTCAGGCTGGGAACGCTCTTGGGGAAAGGGCTAAAAGAGCAGAAAGGGTTTCAGGGTCTCAACTCTTTGGGGCCCCTGGAAAGAGCATGGGCAGTGAGAGATTCAGGTGCATGCCCCACCCGAGCCACAATTCTCTGGGCCAGCCTTGAGCTGTCAGTGCCCGGGTCAGTGCCCGGGTGTCAAGCTCGAGGTAACTTTAGTTTGCCCGTGGAACAGGAAGGAAGTGGTGGGCAGGAATCAAGGCCAGAGCTGCACTCCTCACGCCGAGGGGCTGTGTGCACTCCAGAAGCATTTCCAACTCCTGGCCAGGGGGAGGTGGGCTGAGGCCTGTCCAGCTGGACCTTCTTTTACTGCTCATCACTTTCAAGGGTACTGCATCATTAGCCCCATTCTGGGAGAAGTACTTTAGGGCTCAGAGAAGCTAAGTAACCTTGCTAAAGGGTCACAGAGGCACTGAAGATAGTGGAGTTTGCGTCCTGGGCTAACGTGCCTTCTCCGCACTGACACTCCACCTTCCTTTGACTAGCCTGCATGCAGGGTTGAGCAGAGACTAGCCCCTAGATGCTTTAGGCCTTAGGAGATGAGGTATTAGCTAGATAAGGGCAGGGAATTGTGGTAATGGGGGGGTGGTTCTCACTAGCAAATCTCTGGAATATCTGCCATTGCCTGAATCCAGAGACTAGATAGAGGCACCTGTGCAGTCACCAGAGGAGACATTGTCTCTCTCTCACACACAGACACACAGACACACACACACACACACACACACACACACACACACACACACACACACACGCACAAGGGAGTTCAGCACTCTGGAAGCTATGAAGACGTTGATACTTACAAACCCTCCTCTCAGGGGAGGGAGTGTTGGCTGGACACTTATTGCAAATCTGCTATTATTATTAAACACTTCCAGAACACCTACTTCTTAAAAACGAGTCTTCAGGCGTCTGCCACTTGTTTCTTTCTTCATTCCTTAACTCACTCACTCGTGCAGGCAGAGAGAGACTCCACACAGCCTGGCTATCCTGGCTGGGACCAGCAGCTGTTGCAGCCAGGACACCAATGGGAGCTAATACTTCCCAGCGGGGTGGATTCTATTTCAAGAGACAAATTCACAGCCAAGCATAAGGCTGTCACCTCAGCCTGCCCAGATGTCTCTTGTCTGGCTCTCTGGCAGGCGAAGCTCTGTGCTTGGGGCCCCCTAGAATCCAGACTCTGGCCCTGCAGGTGCCCTATTGGGAGTGCTGGAGTGTGTGTGTGTGTGTGTGTGTGTGTGTGTGTGTGTGAGACAGGACTGGGAGGACTGGTTGAGCTGGGAGATGCTGGTTGTAGCGCCTCACTTCCTGGTGCTTGGGTGTGCAGGAGAGGGTGGAACCCAGCTCAGAGTAGGCAGTCAGGAAAGCATCGTCATAAGAACCTGACACGGAAGGATGCTCTTGTCTGAAAAGTTTCGGTCAACTGACTCTTCACCTGAGCAGCACACAGGAAGGAGGGAAGAGCCCAGGGAAGGGGAGGCAGCAGTGAGGGGGGGAAGGCTGCAGAAGGCTGCTGGGGTTGGGAGAAGGTCAAGGCTGGCAGCCAGTCTCCATAGGAAGGGGACCAAGAGCAAGCACAGATATCCACGCTGCATGCACGCACCGAGGGACTCTATGGCATCAACCGGAGATTAGTTATTCCAGAAAACAACACTGAAATCCAGGTTGCTGGGTGGGGAGGTACCTGGGACCCATCTCTGCTCTTGCCTGGGGTTGAAGACCGAACAGCCTTTGTAACAATAAAGTGTACTGAAGCCAGATGCTTCAGGCCTTAGGTGAGGTGCTAAGAATAACACTAGCAGGGGAACAGAAGCAGAAATGAACGCAGATTATACCCTGGGTTTAGGAGGCCTGCAGGCCTCCTAAAGCAGAGTGATGGATGAGAGGCGGCCCTTCAACCCCCAGAAATCAACTACAAAGGGACCTGATAGTTTGGAACAGGTTTCAAGGAAGCTGTGACCTCTCCCCAGAAGGCAAACAAATCTTATTGTGTCTATAACTCCACAGATCACCCATTAGTTGTATGCTGAGTGCCGGCAGAGTCGGGCTGAGACACACCTGGGCCACCATCGCTGAGAAAGGCAGTATCCGGCCTGGCACGGCAAAAGTGACCCACACACCTCACAGCCCCTAAAGGCCTCCACATGTGCCAGATCTTGTTGCAGGGTGCTTGGGGCACTGAAGCTGGGGGGGGGGGGGGGGAGGGGACAGCTGTGGGGACAGTGCTGGGATGGGCTGAGGCCTGCCAGGCTAAAGGCACAGCAGGCAGAAAGGCTGAGGCTGAGTTCACAGCCCACTCAGTGGCTCTTGGTTGCAACTGCAGCTTTGATAGTGCCAAGATTCAAAACCCAGAGAATTCCTTCAAAAACACCGTCCCTTTCCTCAGACCCCTCCTGTGGTATCTTGAGATGCTCTTTCCCAGCTCCCAAACAAAGGTCAAGGCAGGTCTTGGTCACAGTCAGAGGCCAGCACTCTCAGGGAGACCAGCGCCCCTGCCCTAAGGATATGTGGAGAGAAATACTTTCCCCATACTCTATATGCCAGTTGTTATATCGTGAGATTAAATTAGTTCAAAGTGACAACCACGTGTTGCTGGGTCAGTAAAGGCTAAGTGTCACGTTCCCCGAAGTCTGGGTTACCTGTGCAGGGCACTCTCACGCGGATGACAGATGTTATATTCTACTGCCCACTTGATGTCTGGATTCTCTGTGCTAAACAATAGGATAGGTCGAACCTAACCTGGAGCTATGTAGAAAACATTGTCCACTTACTGTGTGGCTGTAACCAGGTCCTGTTTTCTTCTGTTTCACAATGGGCCGCAAAAAAACATTTTGTTTAAACTACTGATAACAAAGCCCGCACTTGATCCCACAATGCCTCAGTCCCTTCAGATTGTAGTTTGAGAGTACAAATGCAACTTGAGTCTGCATTAGGGGTCCACTGAGTTAGAGGCCCATGACTCATCACAAATTAACTTGTCCCTCTTCCCTGTTTTCTATCTCATAATGAGTCGGGCAGAACACTGTCACCACCCAGACGATGCTCCACAAACTTTGCTTGGAAGCCGGGGGCAGGTGGCAAGCAGGAGTCTCCCACTCCCACCCCTCACCCACCCCCGCCCCAGAAAAGGCCAAAGTTACTTCCGGGCATGCCCCCCTCCCTCAGGCATGCTCAACAGGCCACGTGCCGGAGCAGCTCAGAGCCCTGAAGAATAGTCCTGTGTGTGTGCTTGTTTGTTTTAAACTGTGCTTTATTTAGGGCTAAGCTGGAGAAAGCGTCATCCAATAGTTACAGGTTACAAGGAGTTTTAGGGAGTTGAGTGTGAAAAGAGCAGTCAGACTGAACTGCAGCTTAGTGGTGGCATCTTGTTGGTGGTGGTGTTTTTTTTTTTTTTACAACATCTGGACATCCTAAAAGGAGGAGCCAAGAGAAAGAAAAAGACAATTTCAAAAGTAATAATGAACCCCAAAAATAATCTAACCAAAACAAAATAGAAAGAAAGGCAAGTCAGGAGGCTTGAGAGGAAGTCGAGAGTTTTCCTTGAGAAGCAAAAGGATAAAGATGGTCCGAGAATCCCAGCCTCCAGATGAACAGGCGTCCGTGAGAGGGCATCGGCCGGACGCCAAAGCAAGTCTTCCCAACGGTGAGGATAAATGATAATAAATATGTTATACTTTAAAATATATGTGTTCTTAAATAAGTCAGTGTTTTTTTTCTGATTCTGAGTTTTTTTAAGCAATGTCTTTTTTTAACTGCTCTAAAGTCATTTACCAAAGATAAATATCGTGCTTTCATTAAATAGTTTTCCTTGATTTTTCTCTATCATTACAATTAAAAGTCCTACAAAATATGCAAATTTATTTACAGAAAAACAGAGCCGGCATCATTTAAACATCCCTGTTTTTCAAAATTCCTTGTAAACAGTTTCAGAAATTCTTCAAAGATTGTTTGTTTTTTCTCTCTCTTGTTTAAGGTTTTTGTGTGTGTGTGTGTTGTTTTGAGATGAAAGTTCCCAGGTCTCCCTTGCCCGGAAAGTCTCTGGAGCAAGCACGGAAGGCGAGAGAAGCAAAGGTGTCGAGGGCTTGCAGAGCGGGCGCAGCTCCCGGAACAAAGCGAGGGTGGAGGCGGTGGCCCTTCTGTGGCTGGACGGACAGACGGACAGACGGTGCGGCCTTACCAGGCAGGGGCGGCCAGGAGCCCGCAGGTCGAAACCAATCCAGCCTGGCCCTCGGGACAACGGCGTCCAACAACACTCGCAGGGAGAAGGGATTGATGCTCAGTCTAAACTCTACAAAAGTACAGTCCTACAACATCTGGGATTTTAGCAGTAACGCTAACTTCTATAGTTTTTTTTTTCCTTTTTATTATTTTTTTATTTTTTTGCTTTCCTCTAATTTTTCTTCTATGATATAGGTATTTTAAACTTTTCCTTTTTAAAATTCTGTACAACTATTATGATTTTAAGAGGGGGAAAGAGAAGCATTTACAGACTTTTCACAACAATTATCTTCCCTCATAAGTCCTTTCGTTCCCCTCCTTGTTTTCCTCCTACTCCACGGCTAACGAGTTTAATATTTTTGTTGCTTTCCCCAAATATCCACCAATTTGTTCATCCAACAGCTCCATCCAGACATATAATACAGAAAACCATAGGAAAGTGTCATAGACTTCAGTGAGGGTAATCAAAGCGCCTCTCAAAGTATCAAAGAACTATTATCTTGCTGTTTTAAAAGCATTGAAGCATTATTTTTTCCCTTTTTTTTTGTTTTTGTATTTTTTTGTTTTTTTTTTAATTTTTTATTACATTTTATTTTCATAGAATCGCTCTAAGCTGTTCCAGGAACAGCCATAAGGCAGGAAGGAGGTTCTCCTCCGTCCCCCTCTATTTCACATAGAGCTACACATCTGCAATAAAAAGTTTGGTCCTTTGGTCCCTAAATAGCTAAAGGAATGACAGATAGAGATGCTCCCGGCGGCTCCCAGCCGCCCCTGGGGACCAGGCCCCGTCACACCGCTTGCCCCAGCCTGCCGCAGGCGCGCCATGGGCTGCAGAGCCCGGGATCGGTAAGCAGCGTCTCTGCCCAGCTCCCAGCCCGTCAGCCTCCCCATCTGGTCGCAAGTTATTTTGTTTGAAAGTTGCCTTTTGAGTGTTGTTTTGTCTTGTTTTTCTCATTTTTCTTCATCATCATCTTCTTCTTCTTTATGTCTTATGTATTTTTCCCCCAAACACGTGCCCTCTGAACTCCGCAGACGCTTATACTTCCCTTCAAGAAATGTTACAGTCACAGAGAGTGTCTGGAGTCTTCAGCTTGATTGATATTGGCTGATATGTCAAAGGTGTCATCCAACAGTTCTCATTTATAAATAGAGAGAGAGAGAGGTTTGATTTTTAATGTAGCCCATTCAGCATCCTGCCCTAAAATGAAGAAAATCAGGGCAGATTAAGCCAAGAGAGAAAACACAAAATGCATCCAAACACCAAAAAGGAACCTGCCTGGGTGGGGTGGGGTTGGGGGCTGGGATGGGAGAATCTCTGGGGGATGGTGGGAGGGAGGGAGAGACCAGCATGAGAATTAGTCATGATCATGATGCGTCAAAAGGAAATCGGCCCTTCTAGTCCGCATTGGGGAAGCTCTGGGAGATCTCAGTCGGGGTGGCTGGGGCTGAGGCCACGCTGTGGGGGAGAGGGTTCTGGACTTGGCTCCTTTCTGGGGCTGAGGGGTGACGAGATTTGGCAGAAGAATTTGGGACTATGGCATCGTCATTAAACTGATCGCTCAGGGAGCTAGCCCAGATACAATATGTATACAGAAGCCTAGCAAACCAGTGGGGAACAAAGTCTAGCCCCGCCCACTCCTGCCCGGGGAGGCCACAGCAGGACCGGAGAGCCTTGAGAGGCATTTGGCAAAATCCTCGCCCAGTTCCCAGCCACCCGCTTCTTTCCCGGGATCAGTAACTATTTGCGAGGCTATGTATATATATGTATATCTGGATATATGTGTAGAACAGATTCACCTGCACATATGTGGATATACATGGATATGTGTGTATGTATATGCATAGATACACACATACACACACACGCACATGGTTTTCTCATACATGCCAGGGAATTTTAGAGGAAATTCAGAACTTTGAGGTACTGGATGGGAAAACCTAAAAGAAGTTAGAATGGGTTTTATTGTCAAAGCGGAAATTAACTCAGTTCTAGATTTTGTTTTGAATGGTGGATGGGGGCTTTTTTTTTTTTTTTTTGGTGTTTTGTTTTTAAGGAAAAAAAATCATGATCTGACTAGAATCAGAAGGAGAATGCTTAATCACTGTGAATTAACAAATGAAACTCATCTCCATTCTAGCAAGCAGCTTCCACTTATACATGGGGGTGACTGATTACATCAAGAAAGTTAGAACTGCAAAAGCCCCCGGCTGGCGGGGACCACGTCATGCGTATCAACCCATGCCGGCAGGTTCTCACACTGTTGATTCACCAAACAGCAAACCGTACACAGCAGTCTAAACAATTACAACACCAAAGAAAATCATAAGAAAATTAAAAAAACACTTGTCAAGGACCCTTTTTCAGTTGTAAATAAAAAGGTGCATTTTGCTTTTTTCAGAACTTTTTTTTCCCCAAACCAACCAAAAGCCCTCCCCAGCCCCCCATGGCCCCCTCCCCACCCCACATTCAATTTAGCGGAAGAGGCTGATACAAACCTTATAATTGCTACCAGGCTCTCTTGCAGAGGCCTCTGGCTTTGTATTGTTTTTTTTTTTGATTTAGAATTTTTCTTAAATCATTCTGTTACTATAAGAAATTTGATCTTTTTTTTTCCATTTGGAGTGAGATTTAAAATAGCCTAACTGAAAAAAAGACCAGACCTAGAAAAGTGTCAATTGAAAAAGGCCCCCAAATTTCTAGAAAAAAATAAAATCACAATAGTTTCAAGTGCAAGTAAAATCAACCACGCATAGATAGTTTTAAGAGATTTTCCTTATTTTTTTAAGAAAAAAATAATAATGGTTTGTACAGTTACATGATCCCAGGTTCAGATAATTCAGGAATTCATTTTCATTTTTACTGATTTTTTGTTCTTTTTTTTCTACGTGACATCTAGAGAAGCATTAAAAAAACGCTGAACAAGAAAAACCAAACAACAGAAAGTAAAACCACTGCAAGCACCAAGAACGGAACGAAAATGAGCACAGCAAAAAAGATCGTGGCAGCACAAAAGTCAAGAAAATGCACGTGTGATCATGACTGGCCGACCATCAACTGATACAACATCCAAGAAAAACGCTCCAATCACAGCACCTCCACGAAACTTGACGGCAATTGTCATGCAACCGATTCTTAGCCTTGTTACATGACGCCATCATGTCACACTGTGAACTTTGAGTTGATTTGAACTTACGGATGGGGGACTGTTTTCTCCACTCTCATGTGATTACGTGAACTTTATTCCTAGCTCAGCGCGAGACTGTGGTGGATTTGACTGGCCCTGGTTGGGTTGTTGGAATTTGATTGAATGACAAAAGAAGAAAATATTTATATATATATATTTATATATGGAGAGAGAGAGAGAGAGAAGAGAGAGTGTGGGGAGGAAGGAAGGGGCAGGGGCAGGTGGGGAGGGGTGGGGAGTGTGGGAGGGGGTGGGCGGAGTTGGGTGCAGGGTGAAGAAGGACAAGGCAGAAGTTAAAAACAAAATTAAAGAAGGAAAAATAGTTATACAGCACCAGACCACAGCGTCAGTCTAAAAGCTCTGATGAGAGAACAGTCAAATCATAAGAGAACTGAAAGAAACTCAAGGATGGAAGAAGCCAGCGGACAAAGGGCGTGGGCACGGACACCACGCACACGCGTACGCACACGCCGTTTATGCAGACACACACTACGCTGGGCACAGCGGAACCTCGCGCGGCACTAAGGGCATCCATCATGCGCTGGGAAGGGGAGGGGCGTGGGGAAGTCTGGCAGGGGGCCGGAAAACGCAAGCGGCCCCTGAAAGCACCAGGGCTGCGGCCAACGGAGAGCAGGCGCTCTGCTGTGTGGCCCCCTGGATTTCTTCTGTCTCCCCCACAACCCCAGACCCTTCCCTGGGACCCAACAGCTCTCCTCACCGCCCCAGCCTGCTGTGACTTCAAGGCAGGGGGTGACAGTCCCTACTAGGTGGCAGGAGGCGGCCAAGGTGATTGCTGTCTCCCTGGGGAACCAGGAAATGCTCCCCTGGCACGGCACCATCCCCTTCCCTGGCCCACCCCCCCATGACCCTCCCACCCCAGTGGCCACTCTTCACCCCACTTGCCCCTTCCGCTGGGCCTCAACATCCTTGGGGCCACGTGACACTGTCCATTTCCAGATTCCAGGTCACCGCACCAAGGTCGCTGACACTAAAGCCCGTCCTGGGGCCCAGGGGCTCCTCCCACGACCCCTGGCTTTGCTTGCTCCCCGAGGGGGCCGTGGTAAAGCTCTGAGAAGGTTCTGCCACTCTAGGGACTACCCTGAGGTGGACCGCATGAGAAGAGGGCCGGTGCACAGGCCCTAGGCCCCTGGCCTCTGCTGCCCGAGTCACTTCTGCTCTGCCTTTGGCCTGCACCCCTTCCTCTGAGGGAGCCCTGAGTGGCAGAGGCCACGCGTGGCCACGGCTAGTCCGCCTTGAGCTGTCCTCAGTATACCTCCCCAGTCGCATCTCTGGCCCAACCCTTGGGAATTGGGGTACCCCAGCTTTGGCTCTCCTGAAGCCCGGTGCAGGGGGCTCCCACCCCCGCCCCCCCCACCACTCAGCTTTGTCTCCTCAGGGGACACGGTAGGAGGCCGGAATGGGCAGATGAAGGCCATTAAGCAAGCCACTGACCGGTAAGCCCAAGCCAGCCTGCCAGTCTCCACAGGGTCTCCTGCCCCACCTGCCCAGCTGGGGGCTTTGCTCTTCTGAGAGCAGCTGCGCTCACCCGCTCACCCGCACCTGGGCCAGGCACACGCCCACAAGGCCAGACAGCAAACCCCCGTCCCGCCCCGCCCGCCACTCCCTCCATTTCCAACCCAGGACACCCACGAGGGAGCAACCCCCTATTTCCAACCCAGAATACCCATGGGGGGCACTTCAAGGAAAGGCCTGAGAACGAGGGCAGTGCCAACAACGGTCCGCCACAGCCACTGCAACCAAGGGCCCCTCTGCACCCTGCGCCTCCGCTCTCGGGGCTTCTGCCGGTCAGCCCTCACCTCACGAGTGGCGGCACCCTGAAATGCGTGGTCCCCATACTGGACCTCAGGGCACTGCGAGTGACAGCCGTGATGCTCCGAGTACTAAATGGCCAAAGCCCAGGTCCTGCGGGAGGCGGCCACGGGCACCAGGCCACGCCCCTGCCCCTCCAGCCAGGGAGGGGCTCCTACCAACCGCCCCTTGGCCTGGAGCGGTCCCACCCCTAGGCCCAGGAGGCTGTGCTCCCCACCTGCCTTTTGCCGGCCTAACCCTGAGGGGCGGAAACCCCAGAGGGGGTGCACAATTGCTCCTGAACCCCTGGGTTTGGATGGCCGAGAGGCCTGGACGTCCTTGTCCCAGTAGCCAGGCAGGCTCCAGACCCACTGGACGGCCACATCCCTCTCCCCAGTGCCGGGTTTACCCGCCCACTTCTCTGCCCCTGCTACCCTCCCATCCCTAGTTTCTCTGAAGGTTCCCTGGCCAGGGCGCCTGCGCCTGCCTCCGGTGGCTCATACTTGGCTTCATAAAAACAAATTGCAGCAGCTGTGCCATCGTGCTTAACAATACTAATAGCAACAACCTGTCCCTCCTTCCCCAGACTGAGCTAAGGGGAACTAGAGGTGTGCGGGGCCTCTGGACCTCAGGGGTCCTCCAGATAGGGGCTGGCAGGGAAGCGGGGAGAGGCTTTCGGCCAACGGGACTGCCAGTGGAGACCAGGCGGCTCAGGCCCAGAGCTATGGCTCCCTCACTCAGCCCGGCTTGTTTTGCTGCAGAAGGGACGGCCTTGCCCTTTGGGGCGCGCCCCAGGACCACAGCTTTGCGCCTAGTCCCCAAGCACTGGACTGGGGGCTAGGCCGCACCATTCCCCAGAACAGCGGGTTCAGGGAAGGTGCCCGGAGGAGGGGAGGCGGCGGGTCCGTCCAGCGTCCCGCCCCGACGTTCCCCCCCCACCACCCCGTCCCCAAGCCCCGTTCACCCCGTTACCTGTGCGAGTCCTGGTCTCCCCAGGGGGACGCCCCCGGCGCTCAGTATGGGCGATTGGCGTCTTTGGGCCGCTTCAGCTGCACCTTGAGCCTCTTCATGCCGATCTGGAAGCCGTTCATGGCCTGGATGGCGGTCTGCGCGCTGGCTGGGTTGTCGAAGCTCACGAAGCCTGGCGAGACACGAGGGGACGAGGGCCTGGGTTTCCACGGGGCCGCCCCGGCGGGGAGAAGGCCGGGTGCGCGGCACTCCCGCCGTGCCTCCGGATAGGGGGCGGGGCCTCGAGGCTCCGCCCCCTCGGGCCCCGCCCCGGCCCGGCCTCGCGCCCCGCCCACCAGCCCGCGCGTCCCTCCCGGGCTGCGACGTCTCGGAGGCTCGGCGCTGCGCCCGCGGCGCCAGCCCGCCGGGCCTCCCCGCTGCCCGGCCACACCTCGGCTTTAGGCGGCGCCAACTCCCCAGGCGGGGTGCCCGCGGCCACCGCGGGGCTCCGAGCGGCGCCCGCCCCCACCCCGGCCGGCCCCGGCACCGCAGCCCTCTCCTCGGTGGGAGCGGGCGGACACACCTGCGGGTGGAGGAGTTTATTGGACACTGTCCTCCCTGACAGGAGGGGCCTGGCAGCGCGAGGGCACAGGGGTGCCGGCCTGGGGGGGGGGGAGAGAGGAATGCGAGGGGGCGGGAGGGGGAGGCCCCACGGAGAAACTTCGCCGCCGCCGTGGCCGCCGGCCACCCCCACACCGCCCACCCCGCCAGCGCCAGGGGCCCGAGTCCCGCGGCCCCTCCGCCCCCGTCCCGGGCCGAGCCCAGGCTGCCTCCAGCCAGACCCCGGGTGGGGGGCCAATTTAGAGACTCGCAGGAACCCCGCTCCCACCACCACGCTCCCGAGCCTCTCCCCGGCGCTGTGATGGAATGCCAGGCCCCGGGGGCAGCCCCACGCTGCAAAGCGCATGCACACCGTGAGCCAAAATCCTGAGCGCCTTCTCCAAGTACCACGGACAGCAGAAGGCGCTCCCTGTCTAAGCCCTGCAGCCGGGCCCTGCAGCAAACCGGACTGGCCCTCCCGCTAAGTCCTCTCTCCCAGGCTAACGCTGGGGTACACTGGGTGGGACGTGGGTCCAGAGCCCGCTGCGGGTCCCTAGACACGCTCCCAGAGAAGGGTCAGGTCTCCCCGGTGGGATCTGGCACTTGGACCACACCTCCTTAGAGAGGCAGAACTTCACACCAGTGGTTAAGGGGCTTCTGTGGTCATGGAGGGAAAATAAGGGGTAGGGTCGGGCCCCCACTCCCACAATTAAAGGCACAGTAACCAAAAATGCACCTCCCCAATCATGCAAGTTCTTCAGTAAACCTAGACTTCACTGGAATTCATTTGACTTGGGAAGCCCCTATTCTCCTGTAAAATGGTGTGAGCTTCTTTCTGCAAAGGATATAAAACTAAGCTTGGGAAGGTTCCTGAGCCATCCTGCCATCAAGCCTTATTTGCAGTGATTATCCCCAAATGGCGATTAAGGAACAAGGGACAGATGTACAGACTCCACTAAAGCAGAAGCTGTTTTCTTGGTTTACTGTCCCAGTGCCCCGTCCCTTGTTTCCCCTGTGGTGGCCGGTTCCCAAACTTGATCCCACCAGTCCCGCAGCTCATCCATTGACTCCAACTGGCCTCAGGCCTCTTTCCTGTGTGCCAGTATGAGGAGAACACCCAGGCTGGAATACACATCACCTGCATCTGTGTTCATGAAGGTGCCACCCTAGGGGAGGTTTGGGACTGTTCCTGCGAGATAGATGTGTATGGGTCACCCTCCCACTCCTCAGTTCCCCCTGGGGCCTGAACTAGTCTCTCTTTCTGCTGAGACATGGGACAAGGTAAGCCCGTGTCTGACAGGCAACACCACTTTCTCAAGGGAGCTAGAGGCACCGTCTGTGATGAAGAAGGAGCAACAGATACAAGCAGGGTGCAGGGGAGCAGGCCCAGAGAAGGAAGCAGCACAGCATTAGTGGATCAGTGTCCAGAAAGCCCTGGACGCTGGAAAGATCCCAGGCTCTAGGGCTCTTTCGCTCCCTCACTGTTCAGCAAGCAGGAAGTTGGGGCAAGGGGGCACTCCTTCCTGAGCTTCATTCCCGCATTTTCCTTTTCCAGGAACGCCACCCTGGAGAAGGGTAAGCAAGTCCCCGACCTACCCAGGTTGGAAGGTTCCCCCGCCCGCCCCCCCCACGGCCGTCTCTCAAAAGCAGCAGCTCTGTGTGCTGAAGCATCCCAGCAAGAGCACGGAGACCCGGGCAGCAGCTCTGTGTGCTGAGAGCATCCCAGCAAGAGCACGGAGACCCGGTTCCCGCTTGCAAAGCCTAAGTGGGAGCTTTCCATGGTTCTCTTTCCCACAGGGCCCTGTAGATGGCCACACACGCCCGCTATCGCGAATACGGGGACAACGGCACTTCCTCCTGGGGGTCCATTCAGGTCAAGCCCTTCAGAAACACCAACTGGTGTGACCCCCGCCCAGGCAGCCCTCAGACGAGGGATGACAGCTGATGAACCCACTTCTGGGGCGATGGAAGGGCACTGAGGCTCAGAGAGTTCAACCGTGTGCCTGTGAGTGAGTGGGGGCGCTGGTTCGCACCACGACGGCCTCTGGGAGAGTAAGCAATGCCAGGAGAGTTGGCGGGAGCCTGAGGAGCAGGACTGTCCCAGGCCAGCAGGCAGGGAGCCCGGCCTCTCAAGGGGTCAGCATATGTTTCACTAGATGTGTGGGTTGTTTTTTGGTTTTTTTCTTTTTGCTTTTTGGGTAACACCTGGCTCTGCTCAGGAATTACTCCTGGCAGTGCTCAGGGGACCATATGGGATGCCGAGGATTGAACCTGGGTCCGCCACATGCAAGGCAAACTCCCTGCCCGCTGTGCTATCGCTCTGGCCCCTAGATATGTGTTTTGGAAGAGCCAGAGGGCAGGAACAGGGGGTGATTTCTAGAAACAAAGGGGCAAGGCCTTGGCCAGGGAGAACTGAAATGAGCTCATGGCCACAGTATGTCCAGCCAAGTCTGGAGCCTCCCACGCTAGGGGCAGCAGGACACGGACATGGCAGGTGGGGAAGCATGTTGGGGTGCGACAGCATCTCCTGTGTGTGTTGGCCTGGGAGCTTTCCCAAGAGCGAACACAAATGGTGCGCAGATTTCCACACACATCTGGTGGCACTGGTCGGGCATAGGGGGCATGGTCCGTCTGTGGCTTTGCTGTCCCTACCCAAGGGGACCTGTGCCACTCGACGGACTCGCTGCCAGGGAAGGTGCTCAGGGTCCGAGGAAGTGGTTCTCCAAACCAGAACCTCCTTCGCGTGCTCTGGAACCTTCACCCCTACAGCACCCCCAAGTGGTGACTTGGGTGAGGGGGCACCTACTCTGGGCCTGTGGTGCTGCACGGCTCCACAGGGGCCTTCTGGGGGAGCTCAGAGTGGACGTGGCCCCAGAAGGGAGGGTGGATGGAGGCCGAAGAGGAAGTGGGAGAGAGGCTGAAGAGGACGGAGGGATACAGTGTGGCAGTGAGGTGGGTTTCCAAGAGGTGGGAATGAGACCAGAGCCCGGGCAGAGGGTGTCGGGCAGAACAGGACCTTCAGGTACACAAGCTCTTCAGCATGAGTATATCCCAAATCCTGCACGCAACATTCGGGACATACTTACACCAGAAACGCACCCGCGGTTCATGTGAACTTCTCATGCAACGGTATCCGACAGCTTCCCCCTACCCTAATCCCTCTGCCTGCCTAAAGGTCCTCATGGGGGGCCCTCCCACTAGAACCTCCCTCAATGCCGGGGCCCCCTAAACTCCCCTTGCTCCCCAAAGCCTCCCTGCCTCCTCACTCACTGACCATGGCCTGTCTCACCCACCCCCTGCCCTGGTCCATTGTCCCTTCCTGCCCGTCCCTGCACCGCCTGGCAGACCTGCTCTGCAGGGCAGCTTGTTTCGCAGCCGAGTTGGGGCTGAGCCTTCCTGAGGACCGGCTTCCTTTTTCTGACTCCTCACCAAGGTGACTCTGGTGGCCTGAGGGGGTGGAGAGGGAGGGAGGGTTCTTTGGATGGCAGCGGGGAGGGGGCAAAGAGCAGGGTAGACAGAGAAGGGGGCGGGGGCAGGGCTGAGAGGTGGGCAGAGAGGCCAAGACGGGCAGGCAGGAACGGGGGCCTGGGCGGGGGCATAACCCGGGCTCAGGCTGGGCTTGGACCGGAGCACTCTGCTCAGGCGAAAAGAGGGACCCTGGGAGAATGGGTGTGGCTGAGCTGCTCCCTGACCCCTCCACCCGGCCAGGAGCCCCTGCCCTTCTCCTGAGCAGGGAGAGGCAGCTCACTCTTGGGCTGGGAGGTGGGTGGGTGGGGAGTAGGTGGAAAGGGAATGCCAAGAAGCCAAAAGCACAGTGGGGACTTGAGAAGGGGTGAGAAGGAGGCTGGGCCCTTGGGAGCACCCGGTGGGGTGGGGCGGGGGCGATGGGAGGGGACAGATTATAAGTAGCTGGAAACTGGACACTGGTAAATTGATGCAAAAACCGCCCTGTCCTAGGTGAAGCTGGTTGGTGTGTTATCTTTACCCACCAAAGCATCTACTTTGGTTAGTCGCCCGATCCACAAACACTTTCGAGGAGATGACATTACCGAAAGGGAGGAACATCTGCATCAGCTCAGCGTCCCCAAACTCCTGGGGCAGATGGTAGATGAACAGGTTACAGCCCTCGGGCCCTGCGGTGAGGGGAGGGGGTGGGGGAGGGATGGCGGGGAGGGAGAGAGAGAGACAGAGGAGAGGTGAGCGAGTTAGGCAGCGGCAGCAGGGGAGGGTGGGGGCAGGTTAGGAGGGGGGGTCTCATCCAAGTCATCCAAGATCCAAGGGTGGCCACAGAAGTGTGAGGGCTGCTGAGCCCCGCGTCTGACCTCTGGTTCTCCGCTCTGCCTGTGGGCCAGCCACTGAACCTCTCTGTGCCTCTGCTGTCTTCTGCCACAGGGGGCCTGGCCAGCATGGGCCCGTGGGAACGGGCTGATGAGCGAAGGCACTGAAGCCAGGCTCCAAGGGGGTGCTGGGGGCTGGCCTGGGAGGGCCCACTGGGTCTCCATCCTGCCCAGGGGCAGCGGGAGGGAACTCCCCAGCCTGGGGTGCAGGTGAGAGGCTCCCAAGCTAGCACCAGGACCCCTCGGCCCAGAAGCCTACCCTCTTCCACGGCCTGCAGCCACTGCTCCCCCACCCAGCCCCTGTGGCCTCACTCTTCCCTGCCCTGAACCTCAAACTCGGGTTCTTGAAAGCAGAAACCAAGATTCACCCTCCAACGGGTACGCAGAAAGGGCTTTGCCGAAGGCTCAGTCATCAGCCAGGACAGCTGCCTGCCAGCCTGGGACCATGGAAGCCCCCACCTCCATGGAGTGACGCCCCTGCTGGCTCTCCCAGTGCGGGCAGCAAGCCTGTGAGATGGGACTGCTGTCACCCAGCGCCTGACAGATGCAGAGAGGCTAAGTCGCCTGCCCAAAGTCACACAACGAGAGGGGCCAGGCTATGACCCCAGGCCACCTGCCTCCATCTCCACCGATCTGTCACCACAGTACCAGCAACGCTGCTGGGGAGCTGGGACTTTGAAGCTCTACATTTCCCAATAGCCAGTGGTTGACACTGTTCTTTGTTGAAGGCCAAGATGCTCAGTGTTAACCCTAAAATGGAAATCTCTGAGACACAGATCTCTCTCCTGCCAGCTCAGACTGCGGCACACAGACTTGAACCTGTTCAAACGTGGTCATGCCAGTGACAGTTTCCGTATGGGGCCATCAGGGGCAATCACTGCTCTGAGGCTGTGGAACTACACAGCAGCTGAGAACTAAGGCTGGGAAGCCTGGATGGGGGCCTCTGTGCCTCGAAAGCTCCATAGCCAGCCCAGCCGCGGGTCCCCTGCCAGCTCCCTGGCTCCAGAGCAAAGGAGTCACTCTGCCTTCTCTCGCCTTTCTTCCCTCTTTGGCCTCCACGCTCTTCCTTCTCCCCATCTATCTCCACCCCTGGAGATTCACAGCCATCGCCAAGACTCCGCTGACCAACAAAGCCATCCTGGGTGCACCCTCAACTCCCGGGTGCTGGCCTACATCCCTTGCCCCTGGCTGGTCCCAGGCCCACTGCCAGTTGACGGCGGCGCGTTCAGAACCGGCGCAAGCATGCTCACTCACCCACTCCTGGGATCCCCGCTACTGGATCCCAAGTTCTGCTGGCCTTCCCTCTCCGGGCCACTGCAACCAGCTGTGCTCCCGGGGCCATGCTCTGGGAATGTGCAGCAGATAGACCCTAGCTAGATGTGACCCTAGGGGTTGCCAGGAAGCCCCACCCTACTCTCTTGAGCCCCTCTCCTGTGGGTGCTCCCTGAGTCCGTTCCTCATACTCTGGGTCTGAGGCGCTTCTTCTGTGCCTGGCAGGTTTCCTGGGCAGCTGGACTGGACACCGCCAGCATCCTCCGCACTCCACCCACCTGCTTTGCCTGCCCCAGGCTGTGTCTGCTTTGAATATGGGGGCCCTATTCCAAGGTCAAGTACTTCAACCTGAAGTTGTGGGTGCCGGGTGCTCCTCCTCCTCTGCAGGCGCAGGAGCCCTTGAGGATGGGATCTGCGCTTCAGTCCTGGCTGCCTGTGTGCAAGTGAGACCTGTGTGCGGGGAGGTGGTCCCAGCCCTGGCCTAGGGCCTGCTCCCCTCACCCCAACCGCAAGCCTGCGGGTCGTCTTCCTCTCGCTCCCAAGTTCCTGCCTCACCCCTGTATTTTCAGACCACAGCACCTCATGGCAGCTCCACACCAGGGACCACCCAGCCTTTGGAGAGAAGGAGACTCACAGCTGGAGGCCTAAGGGGGCCTCCATGACCACCCCATGGCTCACTGGGCACCATGGAGAGTAAGCTCAGTCGCCTGAGGGGTGGACCTCATTGTCACAGGGCACAGGGAGACTCAGGTTGTCACCATTAGGCCCAGCTCAGAGACTAGAGAGAGGCTCCGTGCCCAGCGTCAGCTCCGGTATTCCCGGGCAGTCCACAGGTGTGTGGGGTGCTCCACGAGGAGGGCTCTGATAAAGCAAAGCGGCTTTTGGTCCCGGCTGTGCCGCGGCAGCTTGTGGACCCGGCTTGGCGGGCACCCACCACCCTCAGTCTGTCCTCCAGTCTCAGCCCTGCCGGACAGCACCTCGGCCTCTGCTCTGTCCCGCCGTGCCCATCACCCCCATCTCTGGGTGCTGCTTCCTTATCCTGAAGAGCCCCAAGCCTTCCTGGGAAGCCCCCTGCCAGCACCACGTCCCTCACCCTCTCACGTGCTGTGGCTTTGCAGGCACCTCAGCTTATGATCACCCCTCAGGGCCCTGGGAGCGGCATTCAGGGACAATGGGGCACCGTAAAAGACCTGCAGGGTCTGATCTAGAAGTAGGGGGTGGGAGGGAGGGCTGAAGCAGCTCAGAAGACAGAAGGGCTGAGAAGGAGCTCCGTGATAGGGGCCGGTGCAGTGCGAGAAGGGGCGTGGGGAGGGCTGTGTTTAAGGCCAGTGTAGGGCTGGTCTTGCGTGTTCATTAGAGTAGCACTGACCTGGAGAGGTGTGTGTGTGTGTGTGTGTGTGTGTGTGTGTGTGTGTGTGTGTGTGTGTGTGTGAGACAGGGCTGAAAGCCCTAAGTCCACAGGCTGGAGTGATTTGGAGGAGTTCTTAGAACAAGGGTCATTAGCCCGCAGCCCAATGGAATGTTGGGTAGCAGGTTCCAATGGCTGCATGGCTTTGCTTGTGGAGGCCCTGAGTTCAAACCCTGGCACTGTGTGAACTGCAAGTCGCACCCCAGAAAGGACAACGGACTGTAGGCATAGCTTGTCTGGGCCTAGGACAAACGCCCAGGAACTCCAGAGCCCAGGCCTTGGGGTGCCATGCACCTGCTCTGGGCTCCTCCCAGAGCACAAGGAAGTACAGATCTCAGACGCTGCCCAGTACAAGTGGGGGTGGAGGGCAACTCACTTTACTAACTGGCGGGAGCCAAGTTAGTAAAGTGAGGGCCATATGCACAGTGAAAAATCCATGGGCAAAGGCAACCCTGAGCCAGCGTGGCCTTCACAAGCTCCAGGGGACGGTGGCTGGCCTCACCTCAGAGGCGAGGGCACCAAGACCAGGGGAGGAGAGGGTCCAGGCATCAGGCCTGGAAGGACTTGCTGGGCCAGGCCCTCAGCCTTCCAGTGTAGGCCTATCTGAGCAAGGTCCAGCCCGCTGACCTCCAGGGTTTTTCCTCAACTAAACGACATCTCTCTTCCTCAGGAGGGCCTGCCCTGAGCTGACCATCTGGAGACCTGGAGCCCGTGCCCTCAAAACAAGTTCTCTGTGGGCAGACCACGGACTCCTTGAGGGCGAACTTGCCTAGCCAGTTCCTCAGGCTCTCTGGGCTCAGACTGGGGGCACCATGAAGGCCTTTTTGAAGCCCTACTGGCCTAAGTCCCACTGGCCTGCCCTGCCCTGTTCATATCAGGCTCCCCGACATGGCGTTCCAGACCCTGTTTCTACTAGGCCTGCTCTGGGGAACTGCCCTCACTTGGCCCTCTCCTGGGACCCTTCGCTGTGTCTCCTGCTCTGCCAGAAGGCACAAGCTCTCCAGCCCATGAGGAACTGGTCTTACTTCCTCCCAGACATAAGCATTCCTCTTCCCTTTTCTTTCTTTTTTTTTTTTTTTGGGGGCGGGTCATACCCGGCAATGCTCAGGGGCTTCTCCTGGCTCTGCACTCAGGAATTACTCCTGGCGGTGCTCGGGGGACCATAATGGGATGCCGGGATCGAACCCGGGGCCGGCACAGGCCAGCAGCGTGCAAGGCAAACGCCCTACCCGCTGGACTATCGCTCCGGCCCCTCCTCTTCCCTTTTCTCTGCATTGGCCAAATCTCATCCATGCAAGAGGGAAAAATCTTGGGACCCACCTTTTCCAGCCCCCATGCCCTGCTGACTGCCCACCCACTACTTGCAGAGCTAAAGCTAGGAGTGGTCTGCATCTCAGGACCCTGTGATCTCTCCTCAGCCTCGGCACAGCTCACAGAGGTGGTCGATTCCTCAAGGCAACGCCCTGCCCAGGCCCAGGAGAGCAGCTCTCCGGGCAGAGAAGGGGTGGGGAGAGGCATGGGAGCCCGGCTCAGACTCACCTTCTCTCTGTTGCTGGGGGATCATTGGAGGCGGCTGAGGGAAGGCCTGGCTTATTTGACCATAGGCAGCAGGGTAGGCAGCTGCTGGAGGGCCAAAGAGAAGAGGCAAGAGCGAGAGACGGCGACAGCGACACGGAGAGAGACACGGTGAGAGGCAGGAAGAAAGAGAGAACTGTCAGTGTGGAGCAGGAAAAGCAGAGCAGTCAACAGCGCGGGCCGCTCAGCACTTCAACATAAGCCAGATCCAGGAGCAGTGAAGGAAAAGCACACTCTGTGGTGTGTGTGTGTGTGTGTGTGTGTGTGTGTGTGTGTGTGCGTGCACCGTAACAATGAAGGAAATGCACAGTGTGTGCATAACAGTGAAGGAAAATCATACTGTGTGTGTGTGTATGTGTGCCACTGAAGAAAAGCACACAGTGAAGATAAATGTGTAACAGTGAAGGAAAAGCACAGTGAAGTTGCATGTGTGTGAGTGCGTGTAAGTGAAAGAAATACACATAGTGAAGATGAGGTAAGTGCGTGTGTGTGTAATCAGAAACAACAGACTGAGCACGTGTGTGACTAATAACAGATCACTAAAAACATCGGAGGCCCTGAGCAGGACGCCTATGCCACCGGGAGCCCCACTCCCTTCTGAGCCTCTCTGATTGGCTCACTGCCCTCACGCGCACTTGGCTGGTGCAGTGGGAGAAAGGGAGTCACCAAGTGATGGACTTGGTCTTGGGAATCCTGCCAGAGGGCCACAGGACTGAGCTGGACCTACTTGATGTTTTCTGTGTACAATTGGGAAGGGTGAGAGGTGGGACAGAGCCTCCTCCTTAGTCTGACCGACTCCTTAATGAACAAGATGGCAGCATGGTGGGAGGGAAAGTCATCAGCTTGAGGTGTCAGGGGAGACATCGATGGCCTTCGCAAACCCAGAGAGATCGAGATGGCAGTGGCCAGCAGGACAGTGATGGGTGTTGGTGTGAACATGTGTGTCCCCATCTATGGATGTATGCACGTCCATACTAGCTATGGACGTGTGCTTGTCACCTAGCTATGGACGTGTGCTTGTCACCTAGCTATGGAAGTGCTTGTCACCTAGAATAGTGTGTGCTTGTCACCTAGCTATGGAAGTGCTTGTCACCTAGTATGGACGTGTGTTTGTCACCTAGTATGGACGTGTGTTTGTCACTAGTATGGACATGTGTTTTTCACCTAGTATGGACGTGTGTTTGTCACCTAGTATGGACGTGTGTTTGTCACCTAGTATGGACGTGTGCTTGTCACCTAGTATGGACGTGTGTTTGTCACCTAGTGGACGTGTGCTTGTCACCTAGTATGGACGTGTGTTTGTCACCTAGTATGGACGTGTGTTTGTCACCTAGTATGGACGTGTGTTTGTCACCTAGTATGGACGTGTGTTTGTCACCTAGCTATGGAAGTGCTTGTCACCTAGTATGGACGTGTGCTTGTCACCTAGCTACGGACGTATGCATGTCACTTAGCTATGTGCGTGTGCTTGTCACCTAGCTGCGGAGTGTGCTTGTCACCTCGCTACAGAGGTGTGCTTGTCACCTCGCTACAGAGGTTTGCTTGTCACCTCGCTACAGAGGTGTACTTATCACCTACCTACGGATGTATGCTTGTCACCTAGCTATGGACGTGTGCATGTGTCACCAACGAGCTACAGACGTGTGTCTGTATCACCTAGCCATGGACGTGTGTGTCACCAATGAGCTATAGACATGTGTGTTTGTGTGTGTGTGAACAATGAACTATGGATGTGTGCATGTGTTCTATATGTGTGTGGTGTGTGTTTCCTTTAGCCTAACAGGGCGAGAGGACGACAGCGAGGCTGACAGCCTGTGTGTGGGCTCTGTCCTTCCCTCTGTGATCAGGGTCATCTGCTGCCCGCACTGCCCGCCAGCACTGCCATGGCCCCAGCATGTGATGGCCAGGAGCAGGCAGGGAAAGTTCTTCCCGGTCTCTACTATGCCTCACCCTGAGCGTCTGTGTGTCCCAGACTAGGGATTGAGGACTGCGGGAGGCAGCACCCCAGGCCTGACCGTACCATCAGTGCTGAGTGGTTTGATGTCTCTGGACACCTGGGCCCTGGGGAGCCTTTGGGGAAGGGAACGCAGCCTAAAGGGAGTCGCAGGGTGACATCCAAGCCCAGCTCACACGGCTGGCCACCCCCCCACCACACGGCACAGGCGTGATGCAAGCCGGGCCTCAAGCCAGGAGGCTGCAGGAATGGGCCACGCTGTCCGAGCCCCTCCTCCCGCCCAGCCCTTTCCCATGCCCTCCCCCAGTGCTGGGCCCAGTCCCTCGGGACTCGCGGGTACTAACGACCTGCATACTGCTGCACTCCAGCGTAGGCCTGCTGCAGGGGGTCCGCCGCCGTGGGGCTCTGTGCTGCGGGGAGCCAACAGGGCAGAGGTCAGTGGCGCCTCCCTCACCCAGCCCTCCCCTACACTGTGCCCACGGAACGGCCGCTGTGTTGATGACCTGAGACAAGTCTCCAGGTGCTCGGACCCTACTGGGCTCCCTTCTCTAGCCAGCTCAGGGGAAAGCTGCCCCACCCCAGCTGGGAGGTGCAGGGGTGCAGCTCGCCCGGGCTGGGTCGATGGCAGGGAGGACACACCATGAGGGGGGGGAGGCGAGGCATGGGAGTGGACAGCCCTGGAGAGGGTTAAGGAGAGTGGAGCAGGGAAACTGAGGCAGCAGGAGGGTGTATTTTCCCCTCACTCATCACCAGAAATCAGGGGGCTGGTCCAAACTGGATCAGCAAAAGAACAGGAGGCCTTGCTGGTCCTCACAGATGCTCACCCCCGGTCAAAGGGAGAGACCCCTTCCTCCTTAGGGAGGCAGCCTCAAAATCTGAGGGTCTTCTGCATTCAGCACAGCCATACTGGAGACACTCTCGGCCAGAGAACAAGGCCACAGAATGAGGCCTTCCGGGAGAGGAGTCCAAGGCAAAGAGACAGAAGGTGCCCGAGACTAAGTTGGCTTCTGCCGCCTTTTCTGTGGGCATAGGTGGGGAACAGGGGGCTCCACCTCTGATGACCAAGGCCAGAGACACTGGGCTGGCTTTGAAGACAGAGCTGCATGCCTTGGTGAATTGGGCAAGTGGGGTATAAAGAGAACCATCTGCGTCTATCTGCCTCATGGGACAGGCCAGCCTAGTCCACTGCAGAGCCCAGCAAGGAGGCCTAGACCAGGACAAATTCCCACACTGCAATGCGAGTTCAGCCAGGAATTCTCAGTGATATTCCACAAAACAACAGCACGTGGATCTCAAAGCAGCTGGGAAAAATGCAGAGTTACAGGCCAGATCATGAGAAAGGGAGCCGGGGCCAGGGGGCACTGGTCAATTGGGCAACAGCAGAGCAGACACATTGGTCATGGAGCAGCCCCTCTCTGCCTGTGGCTCGCTGGGACTCAAGCATGGCTGCCCAGCGGATGGCTGCCCAGCAGGGAGCAGGGGGCCAGGCGGGTCTGCCCCTCCCTCCTCCTCCCTTTCACCTAACTCCACCAACATCACGTTTCAGATGGAGGGCCCTGTCCAGCTGTCCTTGTGGCCTTCCCAGCTGCACAGCCATTTAGGGTCTTTATGCAAATTAGATAAAAGGTAGCTTGTGCTCTGGGCACAGTCTGCTGCCCGTTGCCAACTGTCCCCACACACCCTGCACATTGCCCGGCAAGCACTGCACATCAAGAGTATGGGAACGAGTGGCCTTAACATCTTTGCAAGGGGCCACGTGACCCTAATGGCCACACGGTGTGCTGGCCCTCATCCCAGTGGACCTGGGGGAGGAGAGGGGGTGGGGAGAAGCTTTCTGAGACCCTCTCGCCTTCCCTCCTTAATGACCTCATTAGTAACTGCCAGGGAGTGAGCACTTTGAAGGATCTCGCTCATTACGGCAGCTCCAAACTCCGCATTTAAAGATGGTAAATTAATTTTTTAATGTACTACTTTCCTCCTTTCCTCCCTCCATCTCTCCCGCCCTACTCTGGCAGGGAATTGTTTATGGGATTTGGCAGATTGTTACAAATGGGGGGAGAGAAACATTTCCAAATTTCGAGAGGGAAACAGTTCACAGATGCTAGTGGGGGTGGGAAAGAAACAGGTTTGTCAAAATCCAGAGCTCCAGATGGGCTTGTGGGCAGGAAAGGGTTGGGGGTGGCGATGCGGGGGGGTAACATCATCCAGATGTGCTGAGACTCTCTTCCAGCTCATGACCCAGGGGAGGAGCCCCTGAACCTGACGATGCTGAGGCCTCTCCACCTCCAGCTTGCCAAGTCCCTCTGGCTCCACCTCCAAGGAACGCTTCATCCTTCCACCCCTAGGTGCTCTGGGCCCTGCCACTCACGCTCGAGGCTGCTCCAGCCTCCTCTGAGGCGTAAGCTGTGAGGAAAGCAGTGGGACAAGGGCAGAGAGCACCCTAAGTTCAGTGTCTGGGCTCCGGCTCCTGTGGCACTCTGGGGTTCACCTCAAGTCTGGGACTCTCGCAGACCCTGAGATCTTACAAGACCCGAGTGTGCTGAGAAGCACCCAGCAGACAGCAGGGCTGTCTCAGCTGGCGTAGCCTCCCACCAGGCAGGACCCTCCGGGGCAGCCCCCCCATCAGCCCCACCTTCCCACTGCCTCCCCCACTAAGTCTCACGTGAGTCTCCTTAGACATCTGCAGCTCACGGAATGGGCCCTTTGATCTTAGCCTGCCGGGGTGAGCAGCTTCTTCCTTATCGGGCGCTCCACTCCTGAGAGGGAGAGGTCTGAGTCCAGCTCTCCGGGACGGCCCTCTTTCATCTAGCAGTCTGGGCATTTCCTCCTGCTAACGGGGACTCTGTAATCGCATCACCTGCCCGCTAGGGAGGACGCCTTTCTCCGCAGCTCCACTACACTCCCTTTTGTTAAGAGTGCTTTGTGTGGGCCAGGGGTGCTGCTCTATCGGTCCTTCCTCAAGATCAACGAGAGAATCTGCGTCCAGTCAGCTGGACACTCACCAAAGAGAAAAGCTAGCCCTGAGAGAACCCAGGTGAGTCTGAGGACTGGCTCTAGCTCAGGGGTTAACTCGGTTACGTCGCTGAACCAACGTATGTCAGCAACAGGCTTCTTACTGCCTCCAGCAAAGCCCAGAAGCCCTGGAGCTGTCTGTGGTGCTGAGCGAAGTCAAGCTTTCTTCCTCTTCTCTCCTTAGCTCTGCACAGGACGACCCCTTTAAAAAGCTTCAGTGCTTTCACTTCTGGTGGATCGAATTTACCCAATTCCCTCGCAGTTACTCCCTCTCTGCCCGGCTGCACCACTGCATCTATTCTTTTCTCTTGGGATTCTTTCTCACCTGGCAGACTGGTGCCTCCAGGGATAGGAGTTTGGTTTCCTCCCTGGCATCAGGAAACTCCCTGCATTGGGAGGGCAAGAGGATGGCTCTTCCTGCTAACACTATGGGTCCTATCGGGTCACAGATGGCCACACCACACATTCCCAGTGAAGCAGCGAATAGGACCGAATAGGCGAAGGGTCACCTGAAGTGCTTACCTGGGTAGGGGGTGGATGCCATTGGCAAACACGGCTTCAGCGGCAGGTTGCCCATTGGCCTGTGGGGGAGGCCGGTGAAGCCGCTCACCCCAATGGGGGACGGGATGCTAGGCACGGCTGGTGCAGTGATGCCTGGAGGGGTGCTGCCACCTTGGTTCCAGCGGTGAAGGGGGTGCAGGAGGAGGGGAGCAAGCAGATCAAAGGTGAAGAAGGTCAAAGGTTCAGAATAGCTCCACCCTGAGCCAGACCCAGCACCCTAGCACTTAGGTGAAACATACACACCAACCCTATCCCTTCTCTGCCTTTCCCTGCAAGTATAACCTCACCTGCCAAAGGTACCCAGCCCTGAGGCAGAGTCCAGGTCAGCAGTGAGGGACATAAAGATGTCCATCTGACATTGGATCCACAGTATATAGACCAGTGTTCTTTTTTTTTTCTTTTTGGGTCACACCCGGCAATGCTTAGGGGTTACTCCTGGCTCTGCACTCAGGAATTACTCCTGGTGGTGCTCAGGGACCATATGGGATACTGGGGATTGAACCTGGGCTGACTGCATGCAAGGCAAATGCCCTACCCACTGTGCTATTGCTCCAGCCCCTATACCAATGTTCCCAAAAACTGCTTCACAGACTGGTGCTAGCCTGCAGGTATGGCTGAAAAACACTGGCCTTGGTTGTAACTTGGCCATTATGTGGCCCAGTATACAAATATACCAAAAAAAGGTTGAAAAACACTGACATAACTTTTTCTCTATGCCCTAACTTTGACCACACTTGTCCTTATTCAGTTTTGTTTGTTCTGGTGGTTCTAGCTCTAGGGCCTTCTGCTTTATTGGCTCTGCTCTCTTCACTGGTCCCTGAAGGGCCCTAAGGAGTTTGACCTATTGGGTGGAGAAGGTCTTAATTCTGGTGTTGCCTTTTACTGAAAGGAAGAACCTTTGCAGAGTCCAGGCCCAGCCCTACTCATCCATAAGGAAATCACCTGGGCCTTCTCCAGCTGAGTAGCAGTGGCGAATGCTGGAAGGAAGGTAAACTGAGGTCCAATTACAAGACCCCACTTCCTCATAAAGTCAGGTGGATGGAAGCCAAGTGTACTGTCATGAGGATTATACTGGGGTCACAGAGGTGGCGAAGCCCTTTGTCTTCCTGGGGGAAAACAGGCTCTGGCTCTGGACAAGGACCTGAAGCTGGCATGGGCTCAAGAGTGGCTCTATATTAGGCATTAGAGCTGTGGAGTGTGTAGATGTGTGTGGAGTGCAGTTTTGTGCCTCTTAGCTAGCCAAGGAGAGACCCTGCAGGTCAGGCGGGATCTGCTATTATGGCATTGTGCAGAGAGACCGGACAGCCTGCTGAAAGAGCCTGGGGTTTCTGCCAATCTTGGGTCTAAGACAAAGGTTTCTGAACTCTGACACTCAAAGTGTAAAGATGGACAGTTCCCTGTGGTAGGGAGTTCTCCTGGCCGCTGCAGGATAGTTAACAGGAGCCTGAACCTACCAGATCATAGTAGCACGCCCATCCCCCAGATATTATTGGACACAGCCAGATAAATGTCTCTGGGCAGTCAGATGCTCTGGTGAGGGTTGTAAAACTGCCCTCAGCTGAGAATTACTGGACTGGAAAACAGTCATGACCCAATTACAACCATGTTTCACAGCCATTTCCACACCCCCTGCCCCCACCTTCCCTCAATGACTCCTGCAATGATCAAGAGAGGTATAAGCTTGTTGGACAATCGTCTTAGAAAAAGCCAGTGAGTCCAAAGCGGCTTCACTGAAGGGTTCCTCCTGTGCTGGGGTTAGGATCAAATGAGGTCAGAGAAAGGACAAGCCTCTTCTCTTCTTAGACCTCAGGGAAAGATGTTTTCATGTCAATATCTTTCCAGAGAGCTCTATCAGAGAGTGAGGTGAATTCTCTATGGTATGAGCACAGAATGGAGGGAAATTCTCATCAACCTGGACTCCCAGCAGGGACCCGTCTCCCATCCTCCCTTGGATGTTCTAATCCAGGTTTTAGAACATCGTTTTGTTCTGTTCTTTGATGGAGGGAAGAGCAGAGCTCAGGGGGCTCTTCTTGGCACTGGGGCCTCTAGTGGTGCTGAGGATTGAACCAGGCTGGTGGCTATGCAGCCATGCGCAAGGCAAGTGCTCTCCCTCCTATACTGCCTCAACAGCTCCAGAGATCAGAATATTTTGGAGGTCACCTGCCAGTTAAGAACCAGGTCTCTGCTTGCAACCAAAGACCAAAGTACACATAAGAGTCCACGGGTAGCCAGAACTGGACCCCAAAGGTCCAGCCTAGGGGCAGCTGCTCCCCTGCCAGAGCAGGCCTGGTGTGGGAAGCCCCTGGCTCACCTGAGGTTGGGGTCATGGGTGCAGCCGCCAGGCCGTTCATGTTGAGGGCCGCCATCTGCTGCATCTGGGCGGCGAAGGCAGCCATCGGGTTCAGGTAGCCGCCCTGCGCGACTGATGCCATTAGTGCTGCTTGCTGCTGCATCAGCTGGGGCAGAGGGAGTGGAAAAAAATATCACACGCCTCCACGGGGGCAGCCCTCCCCATAGGGTCCGGACACACGGCGTCCACGGGGCAGCCTTCCCCCATAGGGTCCGGACACACGCCGCCCACGGGGCAGCCTTCCCCATAGGGTCCGGACACACGCGCGTCCACGGGGGCAGCCCTTCCCCATAGGGTCCGGACACACGCGTCCACGGGGCAGCCCTTCCCCATAGGGTCCGGACACCCGCGGTCCCACGGGGGCAGCCTTCCCCATAGGGTCCGGACACCGCGCGTCCACGGGGGCAGCCTTCCCCACTAGGGGCTCAGAATCCTCTTCCTGCCCCACCCCAGAGTCCTGCTGCCTGGCCCGCTCCTGCCCTGTTAGGCCCCAGTGGCTTGCAGAGACACCCCTCCCACACACACACACACACACACACTCTACCCCAGGACATAAAACTGCATTCTTCAAAAGTGGTGGTTGGGTTGCTGGGACCTAAAGCTGTTGCAGAGGGTGGGGAAGGGGTCTGGCTTCCTGGGGGCCAATCAGTTTCGTGAAAGGCCTGTCGTTCATAAAGACACACACAGGTGATCAGACCTCCATAAAGCCACTTGGCATGGGTCTTGGTTCCAAGCACTGCTTGCCGAGGGTCTTTATAGAGGAGACAAAGAGTGAGAAACAGAACCCAAAGCACTTCCCAGGGGTGAGTGGGGCTGGGAGGCTGTTAAAAACTGGCCACATTTGGATAACGCTGAAGAAAGGCAGAGAATGTGCCTTTTACAAAACCAACTCTGACTAAAAAGGAAGGAACTTCGGCCTGCTCCGGTGTCTCCATGGGGTCCTAGGCTGTAAATCTAGGAGGCAGCGCAAGGTGGGCCTATATGGAAGATTTGATCTGTGAGGCTGCTGACCTGTGGGAGTAAGGGTTGGGGGCATCTGCAAGACCCTTGTGCCCAGTGGCCACAAAGCTTGGGGCCAGCCTTCCATGAGCAGGGGCAAGGGACGGGAGTGACCTGGACACCTAGATCAGTCCGTTGTGCTCTCCGGGATCCATCTGGAGCAATGCTCAAGGTAAGCCCTTCACGCCCCACCTAGAAGCTTCCTCTCCCGCTGATCCCTCCAAAACCAACCCCCAACTCCTGGCAGCCACCGGGACTGGCCCAGTCAGTCTTCTTTCACCTCCTCTCTGCAGTTTCACTGCTGACCACTGTGCACGGACTAGGGCAGGAGCGGAATTTTCTGGGCCAGGTACAGGTCTCACCTCAACTAGGTGCTTCTGCTCACAGGAAGTGGGCTCCAAGGAGTGAGCAGAGGGGGGGTGGGTCCCCCTCCCGCCCCCGCTGCGCCCCACTTACTGCCTGTGCGTAGGCTCCGTAGGCCCGAAGGGGATGGCCATGGGGTTGAACATGCCCATCTGGCCGGCCATCTGCTGCATTCGCCGCATGGTGCGCTCCTTGTCAGTGTCGGCGAACTTGACCACCAGACTCGAAGACGCTCCCTGCAGCCCCGACAGCTGGTGAGGCACATCTGCCTGGGCCAGCCGCCAGGGCACCCCTCCCTCTCCGCCCGGTGCTCTGGGGGTGAGGGTGGCAAAGGGCACTGACACCGGCATAGGGGCCTCTTCTCTGGGTCACCTGGGCCGGCGTCAGGGCACATCTAGGCCCAGTGTCTTGGGGAAAGGGCACCCCTCGCAGCCCCCCAAGCAGGAGGCACTGCGCAGAAAACGCCCGCCGGGGGCGGACCCTGGGGCAGGGCTGGGGAGGGCTGGGGGGATGGTGGGGACCCAAGCCCACCTCCTTCTCCCCGGGCCGCCTCACTCACTCACCGGCATGGTCTGGCTGCCGTGCAAAGCGTTGATGGCGGCTTGCGCCTCGGCGTGGGAGGAGTACTTCACAAAGGCGCACCCTGGGGGGACGGGAGAGGCTCAGCCACGAGGCCCGGAGCAAGAGAGGGCGCGAGGACAGAGAGGCAGGGCCCGGAGGGTCCGAAGGGAGAGGACGCCTCCCAGATGAGAGTAGAACGGGTGAGGAAGAGAGACAGCGAAAACAGAGACAAGAACCACACAGAGAAAGACCAGCACAATCGCAGCACCCAAGTTATCCGGTTCCGGACTGGGCATGAATCAAAGCAGTCCATTCCTGGCAAGCATCCGACCTGGACTTGGCTGTAGGACCAAGCCAGTCGCTTTAGACCCCGCCCATAGCCTGGCGCGCTGCCGACGGCCCCGCCCCTAACACCAGCCCCGCCCATAACCCAACGGCCACGCCCCTTAAGGCGTCTCCCTTAAGCCTCGCCCCTTTCAGGCTACCCTTCGGAAATGCCCCGCCCATTTTCTAATAGCCACGCCCCGTATCACGCTCCGCCTCCGCGGATCTGCCCCCCAAGCCCCTGCCCCTCGCGCGTCCTGGCCCCTTCCATCTGCCGCGTCACCCCGCCAGGCCACACCCCATTCCCCACGCACCCTTGCTGTTGCCATCGGGCCCACGCAGGATGGTGCACTCCTCGATATTTCCAAAGGCTTCAAAGAGGCGGCGCACATCGTCCTCAGATTGCTGCTTGTTGAGCATGCCGACGAAGAGTTTTCTATCTTCTGGAACAAAATTAGGAGATGCTTACCGGGCCTGGGGCCAGGGACCGGGCGACGCGAGGATGGACGGACAGGGGTTGTGGGAGAAGAGGCGGAAGCCGGAGGGACGGGTTTGGGGGGCAGAGGGGGAGCTGGGCAAGATCAGGTGCCGAGATACAGGGCCAGAAGGGAGGGTGTAGTAAGGAGACGGGGTGGGCTGGGGCATCGCTAGTGGGGCAGGGATGACTGGGCGAGGGGATGGGCGGGAGAAGGCAAAGCCAGAGAGCCAGGGGGGGAGAGGGAGCTGGACTGCCGCGACACTGCCCCGCTCACAGTGGTCCTTAGCCCCTTTCTTTCACCCACGGATGCAAAGTGAACTCACTCTCGGCTGGTCTGCCACAGGACCTTGGCACGGGCTGATCTATGCCTGGGCAGCCCAGCACATTACCAGGCTGAATTCCCTCTCTTCTAGTCTCAGCTGCCTCCTCCATAAAGCAGCTCTTGTCGCCTTTAGCTTATTCTCACAGTCCCCACCCCCGTGGCTCAAGATTGCCAAAGATAAGGTCAAAGATGCCCAGAAGTTTACTTCTCTCTACCTCTCCTCTCCCCTCTTGCCCTTAGCAGAGGGAGACCAGGCCGCCCTGCCGGAACAGCAGTACCTAGCACAGCAGGTCCTAGAGCTATGGAGTCTGAGAGAGAGTCCCATGTTATTCCCAGGACCCTCCTCTGGGCATCTGTCAGGCAGCCCTTTTGCTCTTCCTATTCATGCTGTAAAATTCAATGTCTGAGAGTGTGAGGGAGACTGTGCCGAATACTGGGGGGCTTCTCGGAAGCCTCTGCCACATGTGGGGTACCAGGTGGTTTGCTGACCCTACTGTCTTGTATGTTTAGAGTAACAAGACTCACACTGAGCTGTATGTACCCACTTCGTGACTGCAAGATTCCCCAGCCCACAGACTTATTCCAGTGTGACTCTCACTCCTTCCTCTGACAGGGTAGGGCTTTGTTCCCATCCCTTGAAAGGGACAAGGTTTGTGCAGCTGTAACCAACCAAGAGTGGGGGACACCCACAGATTTCCAAGGCAAAAGTGATCAGCTTGCACTGCCCTTCCTCTGTGGGGGACGCTGACCCATGGAAGCCAGCACCGCTGCCACACCAGAAGCCCTGACTAGCCCCCCCCGGGGAGCCCACACAGACAGGACCCCAGGACCCCAGCTGACAAGCAGCACCAGGAGAGAATTGAATCCTTGGGTCAAGCCCCCAGCCCAAGGCTAGCCCATGTCTAGAGCCAGGAATCTGTAAGCATCATAAATGGTGGTTGTGCTATTTACACAGCGGCGTGGTAGCTGGAACCAGGTCACACTCACTAGAGGCCGAGTATCTGAGAATACACAGCCAAGGCGGCAGGAACGCCCTGTAAGCTACAGACACCTGCGGGCGCCTCTGAACACAAGGGACTCAGTGATCAACTTCCTCTGGACCCAGGTGGCCGCTAGCCCCACCCTCGCCCACAGTGCCAGGAGAGTCACAGAGATAGCTAAGGGGGGTTTTGGAGTCCAGAGCAAAGGAAATGGAACCCCCCAGGCCCTGTCCTCCTTTCTCAGGCCCCCACGTCCTTACCTTTGAGAAGCTCCCCGTTGACCTGTGGGGCCCCTCTGATGCTAGCGGGGACCTGGGCAGGTTCTCCGTGCTGAGGCTGCTTGGGACCCCGCCCCCAGGCCTTCCACATCTCACCACCAGCCCCAGAGCCTGGAGCCGGGCCACCACCTACCCAAGCCACACAGCTCCGCGCAGTCTTGGGCCATGGCAAGAGACGCTGAGCACACCCTCACACCATCTATAGGTTCCCCCTACTCTTGGGCTTGGCAGAGACTGGCTAATCATGCGGAAGGAAGAGAGTGAGGAAAGACAGGAGGAGAAGGAACTTGGAGAGGGGGAAAGGCTGGAAGCCTAGGAGGAGAAAGAATTAGAAAGCTAGAGCAGAGAGATGAGCCGGACTGAAGAGGGCAGAAGCGGGCAGGACCTTGTGCTTAGCTCCCAGATCCGCAGCCAACCACACCATGCGCACAGGGAATGCTGAGACTTCCCGGAGCCACGGAAACTCAGCTCCCTGGGCCACCCTGCCCCACCCAGGGCCTTCCACCCACCAGCAGAAAAAAAACAAAGGAGCGAAGGCTGCCTGCTAATCCCTGGGACTTCTGCTGAAAAGTTCTCCCTGAACGAGAAAATGGAAGAAAGACAAGGCCCCCCTCCTCCGCCGAGCCTGATTTAAATGCCGGCACAGCGCTCTCTCCTGACGTCTGAATAAATTCCTTTATTAGCATGACAGCTTTCTGATTACATTAAAATTCAGCCCCACGTGCCTCTCCTCTCTACCCAGCCACTTCCCTTTCCTGGGTCTTTTTCTAACGCCTTCTTTCCCTCCCCTAAAATCTGGGCGTCCCGGTTCTCAGTACAGTGGCTCACACTCTTCTAAACATGTTCCAAACATGAAGCATGTTCCAAACATGAAGGGCCCAGCTTCTGCTCCTGCCTGTCGGTGTCCCCAGGGAAGCGACATCCCCTCCCTATCTTGCCTCTCTTGGAGGCAGCTGGAAACTGGCTTCTGCCTCCCAAGGTTGGTTTGCACATTCTCATTTCTGGTTTGCTCTTGGAGCAATTCCAGATCTTGCCTTTCAGGTGCGCGTAGGGCAGACGCCTCCCCTGACCCCTCTCTCCCTGCCTTCCTGCCGGCCAGCGCGTTCAGCTCCATCAGATGGGAGACACTGATGAGGACTCTTCCCCTCAGGCTTTCTTTTTTTTTTTTTTTTGCTTTTTGGGTCACACCCGGCGATGCTCAGGGGTCACTCCTGGCTCTGCATTCAGGAATCACTCCTGACGGTGCTCTGGGGGACCATACGGGATGCCGGGATCGAACCCAGGCCGGCACAGGCCAGCCGCATGCAAGGCAAACGCCCTACCCGCTGGACCATCGCTCCAGCCCCTCCCCTCAGGCCTTAAAGGGCCGCTGCAGGCACAGAGCCTAGCCACAGGAACGGTGGTGCCCGGACAGCAGTGGGGGCTCCCTCCAAGCGAACGGAGTGCCACTCCCTCCTGGTTTGCCAGTCCTGGTTTGGCCATCCACACCCCGCCTCTCCTGCCATATTTTGTTTTTTGTTTCGTGGGGCCACATCCAGCAGTACACAGGATTGCACCTGAGGCTCCTGCCCGCCAAACATGTTCTCAACCCCTCAGTTTCCCTCTCAGGTTGTGGCTGAGCCACTGAAATGGACCAATTCTCCGGTGTGTTCTCCCTGGTCACTCTGCGGGTCCCTGTCACCACCTCTTTTCAGGCAAACACTGGGATCACTGGATATGTCCTGCATCTGATGACAACCATGTGACAGTCTTGGAGAATGACTCTGTTTCCCCCGTGGTTTGCCCGCCCTCCAGTGGTGCCTCTGACTCCTGGGCTGAGCAGAATGGCCACTGACTGCTGCCGCCTGCCTGAGGGGGGGGCAGAGCGGCTGGGGGTGCCCCCTGGCCCTCGATACTCACTACCGCCATGGCTGAGCGTCATGCAAGTCCCTGAAGAGAGATACAACCTGGAGGAACCCTCAAATCCTGGGCGGAGACAGCCCTGGGAGAAGACTCAATGCCAGCAGTCACAAGCAGAAATTGCAAAGTGCAAGCCAGAGGTAAAGGGTGCAGGCTCTACCCGAAAGCTTCTGGGAGACGTGGAGTGGAGTTGTGGGCCAAGCACGGGTGCAGAGGGCGCTAGCCCACTCCAGGATTTGAGCAAAGGCTGGGAGATGGCGAGATCCTAGGTGAACCTGGCTGGTGGCTTGTGCTCTGGGGTCAGAGGAGTCCTCTCACCAACACACACACACACACACACACACACACACACACACACACACACACACACACACACACACCTCCCATTCCTCATTCCTCAGGCGCTGTGGGAGTCTTTTGCGTGCCCCAGAGTCTCTGTCTTAGGCCAACCTCACAGAATCACAAAGGTTGGTGACATCTTCTGGGAGGTCCCAGGAGTCTCCAACTTTCCTGATCTTGGCGTGAGGGCTCCACCACTCGTTTTACTCACTCAGGGCCCCATGAGGCTCTGGCTAGCAGAATTCACATTTTATTTATTTGTTTATTTATTTATAGAGAGCTGGTTAATTACACATACCCTGCAGTGCTTTGGGGCTGTTTCTGGCTCTGTGCACAGGAGCGACCCCTGGTGGTGCTCAGGGAGGCACCGTTAGTGCCAGACAGAGAAAAGGGTTGTCAATGGCAGGGACCAACGGCTTTGACCTGCCCAAAGACGGGGACCGCCCCCAAGCCTTTCCTCCAGCACTAGCTCTCTAGCCTAGGGCTTGCTTTTCTGTTTGTTTGTTTGTTATTCTGGCCACACCCAGCTATGCTTAGAGCTTGGCTCTGTGCTCAAGGATAAGTGCAGACTGTGCCTGGGGGGCACTGTGTGGGATTGTGGGATTCAAAGGGGTCTGCCTCTGCCCCCCCCCCCCCCCATGGAAGCTTTGCTGTGCTCCCCGGCCACCCACCACCGTCCCAGGAGTGATTTGCATTTTAAGAAGTCAGCTCGGACCAACAGTGAGAAGCCAGACTGACTGGCAGGCTGATTTCCCTATGGGGCACACTTGAGGGCAGCAGCGCCTTTAGGGATCCCCGAGACTGGCAGGAAGCATCTTGTGGGGGAATGGCCCCCTAGAGGAGGAGGGAGGCTGATGGCCCCAGCACCACTTGACTCACGGAATGCCATCACCCCTGGCACTAATGTTCCAATTCCGGTTTAATTTTCAAAATTTGATTCGCTCATTACCATCGACATTAAGCAATATTTCCTGCTTAAGGATAGACGGCTGCTGGGGCAGTGCGGCCGCGTGCTCAGATGGTAAATGCCTTTTATGGCTGCAATAGACGTTTACTGTGCTCTTCCTACAGCTGTTGAGGGAGGGTGGGGGAAGGGGGAAGCTGGGACTGGAACAGGGAGCGAGTGACATGGAGGTCTCTGGACATGGAAGTCTCAGGCGGAGGATGGACGGGAGTGAACGGCATGAGGGTCTCAGGCAGGGGTGGACAGGGAGTGAACAACATGGAGGTCTCGAGCAGGGTGGGCAGAAGGTCTGCCCAAAGACCAGGGCGTCAGTGAGGAGCACGCCATAGGGCGCCCCCAGGAGCAATCTTCTGGGGCTCCTGAAGATGCCCAACACACATGGGGGAGGCAGGAAGGGTTCACACCGGCTCTGGAACATCTGGGGACGGGTTAGGGATAACTAGAGCCCCAAGTTTCCAGGTTATCTGCCCAGCGCGGCTGGCTGGGTCCCACAAGATGCTCACGGACTTTCTTCAATGACACCTGGCACCCAGGGTCATCTGGTCTCCCTAGAGAGAGTCTTGATTCTCTGATCACAGGCAGTGAGATGGTCCCATTAGTCCTCTGTAGAAGGGGACGAGAGACACAAGCAGGGACCCAGTCGAAGGGCTATTACTCCTCTGGGGTGTCGGCAGGTGGGATGGGTCACCTACCCCCAGGGGTGAGGAGAGGACACCGAGGGTGTGAGGGTGTCAGAACTATGCCAGCCTGAGCTGGTGTGAGAGAGCAGACTATCCTCTGCATTACCTTGACCATGAGTTTGGGGACCTCTGAGATGCTCCCTAGCCTCCTCCAGGAGGTCTACCTGGATTAACGCTAAAGTAGAGCCATTTCCTTAAAGTAAGTCTGAGTCCCGTGGGGCATGCCCTAGACTCTCCAGGTCCAGATCTGGCCATTTCCTGAGGGACAAGTAGTGACCACCTGGCTATCAGAATCTAACTCTTTGCTCCTTTGAGGTTGCTGGTCCCCACCCTGAATCATTCCCATCAGCCCTATGGCCCACCTGCCTTCCAAGTGAGGCCTTGATCCCTGGCACCACCGGCCTCCCTAGCTCCACTGACTACAGCCCTGTGGAGATCCCTCCCAGAGAACTCTCATGTGACGCGAGTAGGAGCAGGGCCGGGGCCCTATCCCCCATGGCTGCCCTCTCTGGCGTGGGGGTGTGGACTGGCTCCAGCACCTTCTGCACCCCAGGACCCAGGCTCTGGCTTGTGAGCAGGTCACGCTCTCCCGGAGATCTAGGCCAGGCTACAGGGCTTCCAGTGACACAGGTCAGAGCTGGGTGGCGCCTGTCACAGCGTCACAGCAGGTTTCCAGGACCAGGCCGCCCTCTCTGAAGAAGGCGAAGGGCACTTCAAACCCCACCCGAGGCTGCTCGTGGTGAGGGGGGTGGGGCCTCCAGGATGGGGTCCCTCTCTAGTGGGACAGAAATGGGCCTGCAGCCAGTTCTGGGCCCCTGGGGAGGCAATGCCACTCTTGGTCTCGCCTGACAGAGCTTGTCTCTCCAGACAGACGTCCATAGAACAAAGACCAGTCACTTCTTCCCAGCACTGCACCGGGCCAGAACCTGAGACACCTCCTCGCTAAATCCTGACACCAACCGGGCCCCTTGACACCGACGCAACTGCTGCTTCTCCCAGGCAGAGCCTGTCTGTCAAACCCTGAAGGCACCACCCCTTCCTGGACAAGCCCAAGTCTTACAATGGCCTGTGGGGTCTCCCTACTCCACATGTCCCTGAGCCCTGCAGACACACCGCCTCTGTGCCACCTCAGGAACACGACACCCCACCCTACCCCAACACAGACTCACTGACACACACACAAACACACACCCAGACACACCCAGACACACACAAACACACATAAACACACACAGACACATACACTCACACACAGCCACACACTTACACACATTCATATACACACAGACACACACACATACATTCACACACAAACACACACATTCATACAGACACACCCACACACATACACTCATTCATACACACTCATACACACAGACACACCCCACACATACACACACACACTCATTCATACATCCACTACACATAGACTCATACACACAGAAACACCCCACACAGACATACTCACACACTCACACACAGACATAAACTCTCACACACACACAGCTGGCCCAGGGCTCTTGCTGATCACGGACACAGTGCTCCCAACAGCTCCTACAAGCCTCACATCCAGAATCACCCCTCTCAGGGACCTCTGCCCCTGTGCTCTTAGACTCCCAGCCTTGGTATTCCGAGACGTCCCCGGCATGTGTCCCGTTTGCTGGTCGGTTTTCACCCTCCCTTCCCCAGACCCAGCCTCAGCCTGCAGGGAGAGGGTCCTGTCAGCCACCGCTGAATATGCTCCGCCTGAAGTGTGGGCAGAGCGGCAGAGGTGGAGGGCCCAGGGACGCAGCTCAAAGGGGCGAGTGCACACACACTCGGCATGCGGTGCCCCAGGGTTTGACCCTTGGCACTGCATGGTGCCCCTGAGCACCACTAGGTGTGAACCAGAAACAAAAAAAAAAGGGAGGGGGAGAGAGATCAGCCAAGAGTTGCTGACACAGAGTGAAGAATCCTCTGCTCCGTGAGCACTGGGCACGGCGCTGCACCGCCTGTGGCCGGCCTCCTGGGCCGGAGAACCCCCCGACGCACGCGCTGGCCGCCAAAACCGACCGCGGCCTCCTGGAGGCGCACGGGAGTGAAGAATCCTCTGCCCGTGAGCACTGGGCACGGCGCTGCACCGGCCTCTGGCCGGCCTCCTGGAGGCGCACGGGGAGTGAAGAATCCTCTGCTCCGTGAGCACTGGGCACGGCGCTGCACCGGCCTGTGGCCGGCCTCCTGGAGGCGGCACGGGAGACTGCCGACCTCTGGAAACTCAGGCAGCAGAAGGTGAGTGTCCCTTGGGAGGCGTGGCCCCAGCCATGGTCACGGCACAGAGCTGAGGGTGAGATCCGACTGTGGGCACGGGGTGCCGAGTATGTAAAAGGTCTGAGCCCTCAAAGGTGGGTCCAGAGAGTTCATCGACAGTCTGCCCACGTCACCCCAGATCAGGACAGGCACCCCAGATCAGAAGCAGCATGAGTATGCGTGTGGCATGCATGCACACACACACACACACACATAAACACACATAGACACACATACACTCAATAAACACACTACACCACAAACACACACCACAGACACACACCACAGACACACACCACAGACACACACACCACAGACACACACACCACAGACACACACAACACAGACACACACACCACAGACACACACCACACACACACCCCCACACACACAACACACCACACACACACACCCACAGACACACACAACACAGACACACACACCACAGACACACACACCACACACACACCACAGACACACAAACACCACAGATGCACACACACACACACACACACACACACACACACACACACGATTCCTCTTCCTCCTATCCCTGGTAACCTTACTTCTTTCCTCAGGTCTTAATCCTGGTCTCCCTCCTCTGACCCCTGGGCGCTGGGCCTCAGATTCAGCCCTGGTCTGGCTCCTGGCCTGGCCACTCTTCCTGTCTCCTGCACCCCCCCTCTACCCAGCTCCCTGCTGGACTGCACAGCCCTGTGGGTGCTTCTGGGGCCCCCTTTAAAGGCACTCTCAGGACCACCCTGTGGCAATGGCACCTCTGTAACACGAGCCTCGTGGACCCGAGAACCACAGTCTGTGTTCCCGAGGCCTCAGACAGCACAGGCCAGACCCCCTCTTTCTCTGGGCCTGCAGGGGTGCCCCTTGTCTGTAGCCACAAATCACATTCACTCAGTCGGGGGTTACACGCAAGACTACACATCAGGGGCTGGAGCGACAGTACAGGAGTAGGACATTTGCCTTGCATGCGGCAGGCTTGGGTTTGAGGCCCAGCATCTTAGATGGTCCCCAAGTACCCCCCAGGAGTGACCCTGAGCACCGCTGAAGTGCCACCGCCAGCCCCCAGCCCCGCAAAAAAAAAAAATAATCAGAATAGTTCTCATGTCTCAAACACTGCCTCCTGCCCATTCTTAGCAGACATCAGCAGAGGCACAGAGGGGAAACTGAGGCACGGAGCAGTTATGTACCTGCCCCCCTGCGCCACTGCTCTGCCAGGCCCAGGACTTTGATTCCAAATGCAGGCAGGAGAACAGGGTGGGTACCCATAGCTCAGTTCTGAGGGGGCAGACTGTGGATTGCTTGGGTCACCCAGATGGCCCCCTAGTCCACCCTGCCCTCTCCCCCAAAGCCTGGCTATCTAGTGGGTGTGCAGGGAAGTAAAGCTCTCTCTGTGTTCCATGGCAGCTATCACCCTTGGGCTAATCTGTTGGAGTTTTGGGGGGTTCATTTTAGGAGGGGGTTGACCACAACTGGCAATGAATATTCAGGAGTTACTCCTGGCTCTGCCTTAGGAATCAACCCTGGCAGTGCTTGGAGAACCATATGGGGTGCTGGGAATCGAACCTGGGTCAGCTGTGTAAGGCAAGTTGCCCTACCCTCTACACTATCCCCTGAGGATAATCTGAAGGACCACTCCCCTCTGGACACGGCAACCAGACCTAAAGGTGGAACCCCTCTCCCAGAACAAGGGTTGAGGTTCGGTGTGCCTCTGTTTCCTGGGACCCCGAGCTCAGGAGGCTGGACTAGAACCTGGAGAGGGTCCCCTCCCTTCACTCTGCTGCACTGGGCTCTTTGAGGACGTGGGGGCTGGGCCAGGACCCAAAACCCATATGCTGCCGCTTTGCTTCTCCTCCTTGTCCCTGGGGCAGGCGCCTCCCGGGGTCTGGGCGTTCTAGGTAGAAGTCACCTTTCGCAGAGGCGGGGGCGCCCGCAGCAGCTTCCAGGTAACTGATTATGCATTTGATCTGGTGCATTATCCTGCCCGTGCGCGGCGCACGACAGACGGCCGAGTTCTGTGGGGACTTCTCGGCGGCCCAGCCCTGTTGTCTAATGGGGTTTCTGCTGGCGTCTGGTGCACGCGCCAGCATTTCACCCATCACAGGATAATTTATAGCATAATGGGGCCTTTTTTTCCTTTATATCATGTGGGAGCATAAATTATGGCCCGTTTGTCCTCGCTTCTCAAGGAGACAGACAAAGCAGGGCTTTCTTCCAGCCAGGGTGGGGAGCTTCCTGCGAGGGTGGGCAGGCCGCGGTGGGCCAAGGTGCAGAGGAGGGCAAGGGAGCAAGTCATGCTGGTAAGCAGAGTGGGTTAGCAGAGCGGCCCAGCCAGATGGGGGTACACGCCTGCAAGGTGCCCCTCTACAAAGAACCTGGAACCCAGCCACCGGCTGCCTGGTCACTGACCCTCTGCTGAAGCCCCAGGGTCTCACGGACAAAGCGATCTGCAGGGGCAGCCCCTGCTCTGCTCCCAGCCACAGCTAGAGACACTCTGCAGAATGCAGAGCCCAGGCCCAGCCCCAGCTCCCGCCCCTTGGTAACTAACCCTGAGGATAGGGCTTGGCTTCTCAGGGGAGGAGAGAGGAGAGGGGGCAGGCAGCACCCAGCCGCGGAGAGCCTGGCTGTCCCTCTCCCTGGGGCACTTAAGCCCCTGGGAATTAGGCTTCCTGCCTCCGGAGCCAGCTGATTCCTGAGCCCAGAGGCTGTAGCTCTGCACCTCGGGCACTGCTCAGACACTGTGTTGAGGACTCCGGTGACTCTGGGGGTGTGCACGCTTGGTCTGGCCCCTGCAGACCAAGTGGGGGAGGGGAGAAGGTGATCAGGTGCGGAAGGTGCTTCCTGAGCACCCTAGCAGGAGTCCTGGTGGCCTCCATACCAGGTCCAGGAGCAGCCTTCATGCGCCTTCCTGGGAACCCAACTTTGTTTAAAGCGCAAATCCTTCTCTTCTCCAGAGAACCTTCAGAGAAGGAAGAAGACAGTAGTGTCTCTCTGCGCTGGGACTTTGCAAATGCTTAGGGCTGGGCTGGAGAGACAGTACAGCAGTCACGGCGCTTGCCTCGCAGGTGGCTAATGCAGGTCAGATCTCCAGCACCCCGTATGGTCCCCCAAGCCTTGTCAGGAATGATATCTGAGCACAGACCCAGGAGTAAGCCCTGAGCAATGCTGGATGTGATTAAAAATCCAACCAAACAAAGCAAAACAAAACTTGGGGCCACTGTTCCTGAAATAAGGGTGGGTATGGAGCCATCAGTACTTCTGTTTTTGCTTTTCAAAGCGCCTGAAGTGGCCGGGAGCAGCAGGCAGGCAGGCCGGGGAAACGGGGGCCGGTTCAGCTTCACGTGCTCCCCGTCCTCTCTCCTTTGGCAGAGCCTCTCCCTGCAGGGCTCTGAGTCTGTGGAGCGTATGTATGGGGCGACTGTGGGGGCAGAGCGTGCCAACCACTGCTACCCTCTTTCTTGAGGTGGGCACCCCATCCCTCAGAGCAGCTCGGAGAGGGGGTGCTCATCTGGGCATGCCAGGTGGGAGCAGCAGTTTAAGCCAGTGCGAGACTCAGCCCCTTTAAGACCACTGCAGGCTTTTTCCTCTTCTCCCTCCGGTATCCCCTCATCCACATGTTCTGGAGGGCAGTCCCAGGTGCCTCTCTCAGTGGCCATCAGTTTCCTTCCTGTCCACCAGGTTCCCTGGAGTCACGGCAACCTGATCCACCCCTCTCATCACCCCTTTTCCCTGGCAACTTTGAAGTCGGTGCTTAAGTACACACCATGTTAACTCTTGACTGCTAATGGGTTGCAGACAGGCTCAGAGATGGATTGATGGCAGACATGATTAATAGATGCTAGATATCCAGATTAAATGTTGGATGATAGATAGATACACAGATGAGAGATAAATGATTGCAGAAAGAAGATTTACGACCGACGATACACAAGCAGTGATCAGTAAATGTGAATGGACGGATAGATGGATGGCCAAGACGTTTTAAGGACTCCTGACATCCTGGGCCCAATGTAAAAGAAAGGGTGAGAGAACTAGTCACGGCTGCCCCACCTGCTGCTGGCTGGCTCTCAGAAGAGCAAGGGAAACCCTGCTTTGCTCCTGATCTGCCTCAAACCAATGTCTCTTCCGGCTTACGTCCTGGAACTTCCCATTCTCTGATGGGTTTCTAGCAGGGGAGTGTTTTCTGTGGAACACTGAAGTTTCCCATGGGTTTTTCCTAGTCTGTAGGTTAGCTGAACACTTCCTGATCCTTACTGTACATAATGAGTGTTTCCTGTCTTGGAGGGAGGCCTGCCCATCTCCCCCATCATGCACAAGATCCTCAGAGGTTGAGGACAAGTCCGTGTCCTCCAGCCTCACAGAGCGGATTTATTCTTGGAGTAGGGCGATCCCTCCTCCTGGCACCGCACAGAGGGCAGGTGTCGGCCCTGGGCGTGTGCAGAATCATGCTGGCAGGGAGGATAGTCCAGCTGAGGCCTGAGCACCCACCACTTTAATAGATGAGCGGGTGGGTACCATGTCACCCCCATTTTACAGATGAAGAAACTGAGGCACAGAGACATTGGGAAACTTACTGGATCTCTCAGAGCTCATAAGGAGCAGTTGGCCTAGCTCCCCAGGTCTCAGCCTGAAGAAGGCCGCCATGGCCCCTACCTGCCCTGGACTGCTCCCCAGCTCTGAGAGTCTTGAGGCTCTGGGGCGCTCAGCGGCGCACAGGGCACTGGGTGACCAGTGTGGCCCAGGTTGCACCACCCTGTTCTTTCTCAACGAGAGAGGTGGCAGGGGGAGTGGCAGATCCCTAGGGAGAACAGATGATTCAGAAGGACGGTGGCAGGTGAACGGTGGGTGTGGCCAGCCACAGAGAAGCCTGCTCTGGTCCTTCAGGGGATATCATGGGCCCCTCCAAGTGACAGGGCCAGTGAAGTTCAGTTTGTAGATGAGCCAAGAAGGGGTCTCCCCATGTTTTGGGAGCTGCATGACAGCTGGAGACTCCTTCAGCCACGAGGCACATGATGAGGCCACAAAAGAGGTTGCAGAGAGGCTCTACTGGAGACAGAGCTGGGTCTGATCCCCGGACGGTGCCCTCACCGCTAGGGCCTTCATGGCCCAGCCAGGGACAGAGCAGGGTAGACTGGGTTCAGGGGAGCCGCCCTGGGAAGCATAAAGAGTTATCCTAAGGGGACCCCAAGGACGAGCTTTCCTACCGCCCTCTTGGGGAGTGGGCGGGGCGGGCCAAGCTAGGAAGGGACCTGGGGGGTAGAACCCAGAGGAGAGAAAGTAAAGAATGTTCCCGACTCAAGCACCTGTTTGGTGGAGAGCTGGGTTCTGAGAAGCGGAAGCGAACCTCCCACCCACTGAGGTCTCTGCAGGGCTGCTGGGGGCAACAGCACGCTGCCACCCCCACCCCTAGTCTGCAGCAGGTGTGGCTGGAATGAACGTGTGCCTGGCTTGCCAGTGTACCCCACCCGACCTCCCCTTCTGCATGGGGTGCTGCCAGCTTCCCTACTGAAGGCCCCTTAGAAAG